>CP099854.1:12487901-12569620 GCA_030062745.1 Capitulum mitella
ATGGGCTAAAATCAATGATCGAAATCACCTGCCTTTGTCTTTTGTAATGCAGATATTACATGTATGGGAATCGCCAACTATAGTAAAGGTCATGCCCTGAAACCACTTTGTCCAATAATTGTGGATTGCAACACTGATAGTTAAAGAACTGCTTGAAGTAAGAGGAAGTGAGGAGTACATGTCTGAAGCAATCTCAACATGGCCAGATATGCCTCCGGGCACAACTCTTGGGACCACTGTTCTTCATGTTTTATTCATTTTGTTTTGTTTTGTTTTCACTTGAACTTTAAGTGAAGTACCATAAAATGTAACGCAATGGCGCAAAAATGATTTCGGCTCGGAGGAGCCACAACATGTGGCCAAATCACAATATAAAAATTTGGTTTGTCACAATTTTGCGTTCGAGACCAGCTTTGACTTTTGCGTGTTTTGATTTCGTTCCGCAAAGCCTATAGCCAGCCCATCACTTGGGGCACGGAGATGAAACTCAAAAACTTGGCACCCACGTGAAAGAAGCTAACAACCTCCTTTATATCAAACACCGAGTGCGCAGAGCTGGCTGTCAGCTGCTGTAGTACTCTGTTTGAAGCGTATGGTGGTAGCCATAGACGACTTTCATGCTAACATCAGGCTCGTCTATGATATTCTTCCAGAGGATAGAATGCCAGATGCGGTAATCATTATCATTCTCCTTTACGAAATGGTATACAGCATCCGCCCTTGGCTGCACATTTTCCTTTATGGCCTACCACATGGCTGGGGCTGCACTATCTCGGGGCTGCACGCACCCGCCTGCAGCGCGCTGACCTCGCCTGGTTTACTGCGGTCTTCTCAGCCAGGCCAGCTGCAAACTGCAGATTAACGCTGGACAGGTTGATAAGCTTTAGATCGCGAAGAACCTACGCAACGGTCTTATGCTTTCATATGGAAAACCGTCGGAACAGTCCAGTCGTATTCGTTTTAGATGCTGCGATGCGATCTGAAATAAATTACGTTTCCCGCAGGGCTAAAGTGTTGGAACATTGGCGTGCTGGCCGTGTTCTTGCAACAGCGAATTGGGTACTTCAAAGCCAGCGCCATTACGTGCTGCCCTTAGGTGGTCACCATGCGGGCGCCATTGGCTGTGTCGAACGGTGGTGCTACCATTGCATGCACGAGGTAACGTAATTGTAGCGTTGATTAGGATGCGCCAGAATGCTGTAAACCAGCGCACAACAGCAGCCGTAAGCAGAAGTGCTTACTGTTAATGTCTGCGATGATGGTGCGTCTGCTATATCTAGGACCTGCTTGAACTTAACTTATGATCCGAGCTGGCCTTCGAAGGGAAGGTTTACCGGGTTTTCTACGAACATACGCCTGACAGACCCGTGCTATGGAGTTTGAAGATCAGCATTCGAAGAAGCGCGTATCGTATATCCCATTACGGCGTGAAGTGGTGGACACGAAAACTCTTCCGGGTCAGCTGTACACGCTGTAAAGAAGAGCCGGCAAGCCTTACAGCTCTGTCATGCAAAGTTAAATATAGTATTTAATGACTCTGACCTCTACTCGGAAGATGGACATTGACTGCTCGCCCTAAGGACCTTTCCCGATCGAGCGAAACTGCGGCAGGTGGCTTTAATCGGCACCCCCTACCCCGCAGCAGTCAGGAACGGCCCGATGCGTGAGACTCCAGCTCTACGGCCCGGCTCACTATGGGGAGCCCGGCAGCCGACCGCTGGTGGAAAACGGGCTCAGTGGGGGTCGTGTGCGATACCCGGCTGCGGCGGTCGCAGGTCCCGAGTCACCAGAACCTCGCTCTGCCCGAAATTGAACCTGATTCCGCCATCGCTGAAACTCCGTGACCTCTTTTAACATGGCACATCATGGCTTGCTTGCCCGAAAACGAAAGTGCGAAATCCGCAGTGCAATGAAATAGCTCACCGCTTCGACGATAAAACGCGCAGTGTGAAAATGAAGATACGTTTGACGTCCACTGAGAAACGTCGATGTTTCTTTATCGCTCAACCTCGGGTGGAGCCCTCAAAGATACCGAATTTATTTCGCTTCACGTTGCGTGTTTCCAAAGTTTAATCATCTGTATGTCCAAAATCCACCACGCTCGTGATCAGTACCGGCGTTCGGGTTTCAGCATTGGTGGTCGACACCAGGCATCCTCCCAGTACAGCTGGTCTTCAGATGAGTGACCAAAAACAGATGACGGTACAACAGTTGCGCTCTATCAGCTGGGATCGAGGGGCAACTTGATCCTTCTCTTACCGCCAGTACTCGTATATGCTCCAGTCGTACAGACTGATTTCTTCTTACGGTACTTCAGCCCGTTGCTGCCTCAGACCCGCAGAGGCGCCGGATCCAGGTTATGCTGGCGCCGCACAGCTCAGTTAACTCGGGGACCTTCGTGAAAAGCTGATCTCTTTAACTGTTCCAGGCAGCTTCTTCGTCCTTACAGCAACCAGCGGCACTTCGAAGCGGTATGCAATAACGCCCTTTGAAGGTGTAGTTAATTTTCCGTGCGCGGGTGTTCCGGTGCTCCTCCCTGCTCGTGCCTCGCGCCGCCGTTCGTGTGCGTCCTCTTATCTCTTCTCGCCTGTTTCTCGTCTGTTTAATCTTGCTCAGCCAGCGTTGCGGTGTTCGGTGCTCCTCATGCTCGTGCCTCCGCCCCCCCGTTTGTGTCGGTCTCCTCTTTCTCTTTTCGTCGTCTTTAATTTGTTCTACCGTCGTTTTCAACATTTCCAATTTTTGCATATCGCATGTTGCTGATACTGTCTCAGTGTTTCAGTTACGTAGTTTGGTCGCTCACTTCATGGAACATCTGCCCGTAGTCTCTTGAGTTTATGATTTGCTGAAAAAACTGGCCATCGTATGAGGCTCTGGAATACGCCAGATTACAAACAACGTGCCGTTGCCGTGAGCATGGGATCATGCAGCGGCTTTAGCGCGTCCAGCAACATGAACTGCGACCCCATAGTGAAATTCATGTCTTGTAACGTCAATGCTCAACCCTGCAAAACCTCTTCAGGCTCCAGTCACGAACGGCATGCCTGTGGTCGGTCATTGGTCTCAGCCCGATGTTTTAATTTGTTTATTTTGCGTCATTCACCCCTAGACATTAAACGCAGTGCAGTGTGTGTGCTGGGCCTGAAAGGAGGACGGTTTCATTGTTATTGCCTTGTTCCCGTACCAGCGACCATCGCTCTCCAGGCGTTTCCTTTCGGGCAATGAGCCCGCGTGCCGAGGTCGGGCCTCTCCCAGGGAGCCCGTGTCAGGCACGCTGCCAGACAGGTAGTCAGGCACACACCACTCCGACGGAGCCCTCGGCGGCCTCGATGGCGGAGGCTCGTGGCGACCCGCACGGGCCGCAGTGCGGAGGTATTTTCGGCTGGCGGGCGCCGTGTACCAGTGCTTCGACCCGCAGCAAAGCCCGCCGCTGCTTGGACTCTGTTACCATCCACCAACTGCGGGGAGCGACATCTGTCCCTGCCCATCTCGAGACGAGTGAACGGATGATGTAAATGGCAAGCGATGTCGCATGGCCCGTTGCCCTTAGGGTAACTGACGTCACTGGTCCGGTCAAAGGCCTGGGATTGCCAGTATTTTGCCGACCGCTTCTGAAGCACATACAGTGCGAGCGACTCGTCGAAATTAGGAGAAAACGTTTCGAAATAATTACATTTTTGTTGATTTAGCCTCTTTCAACCCCAGATATCAATAAAAAATAAATACTTGCGTTCCTGGATAGCTTTCTTCTTTTGCCCACAATTGTCTAATGTTTTGGAGCTAACCGTCGTACATTTACTTTATATTTACGTTCACCTTCATGCCTTTGCCACTTGCCAGCATGGCCAGAAGCAACTTTATTCTACTCATATGAATCAGTAGCCTGCCATAAAACGGAGCACAGCCATGTACATTCCTGAAGTCCTGGCATTAAAAAAGAAGGCTAGATATCGTTTTTGTTACGAGATGCCAATTATTGAAACTGATCGGATTCGAACGATTGTCTTGGCTGAGTGGCGTCAAATCGTTGGGTGAGCCTTTTTCTAGGATCCCGTATTAACTCTGGCCGGACCAGGGTGTGGATGCCACCAGCAAACAGTGCTTCCGAGACCAAGGTAAAACAGCGCAAGACAGCGTCGTGAAGTGCCGCATGGCTGACGATACATTCATGGCGCGTGTTTTGAAAAAGGACGGATCCCAGGTCATCTCATGTCGCCGATCCATGATGTCATTACTAAATACCTGCAGAGCGATTTTCCCACCAACTGTTTTTTTTTGCTGTTTTAGAGTAATAGGTATATATAGACGACAGATGACAGGCATAAAATTGGTTGAGAATAGTTGTCCACATGCGAACAGGTCCCTTTGGATGGGTCAGTGACCTTTCCAAGGTCATATGGGGTCAGTGATGCAGAATGACCCTTTTGACCTTAGAATGCTCCTTTACTAATTTGTGGCACTGAGTATGACAAAGAAAACGATTTTAGGGCTATTTGGCCCCAAATGTGTCGTTTTTAACTCCCAAAAATCGGTTTGTAGTTTCCAAGCATAACGTTTGACCTGACATAGGAGGTAGGAGGTCACTGATTAACCTGACGGGGTGGACCCGGGTACCATTGGATGTATTGGGCGCACAGCTATCGATTGCTTCTTGTCCCGAGGCGCTAGCTTAATTAAGAGGAAAATGGTGAGAGGGTGCCTGCCACCCCTTACCCCCTTCTCGTCGTCGGTGCGAGTGAAAATCACTCCCGTACGGCGAAGGTTAAACTGCCGATGCATCGCAGAAGAGTCGACACGAACTACTTCATGGACATAAGAAATGCTTCATGTTTTATTTACTGCTTACTGTAATTTTTTATTTCACTGCGGTACCTTTTCCAATTTTCTGGTCATTAAATATCAGTCCATTCATATATTCACTAAATCAGCTCAGTTTTTCACAATTTTGCTTTTTCTTCCAGCCACGGTAGCACAAACGCAGTTGACTGCTGCCAGCAAATGGTTTCTGATGACATACTTGTACCTATTTGACCATGGTACTTTGTGTTGTCTCTGGGCTGTGATGAATCGCACTAAGCCGTGGATATGGAAATACAGAAGCAAATATTTGGATGCGCGTTTAGTCAGCGTTCGTCGCTCATTTGGGCAGTGGTTTTTGGGGAGCGGTTTGCTCTCCGATTATATAATATCACATGTAACCCGTAAAACAATTTTTCAGGACTGAGGTCCCGAAGAATTATTACGGCCTAAGTGTGGTATGATCTTTGCTATATGTGGCTTACTCGAACTGAGAAACAAAGGCCGTATTTCTCATGTTGTCTGGGTTATGACATCGATGACCGTGAAGATGACAGGATCAAAGATTTTACACATGCTACAAAAGGTGATCCCACCAAGAAAGCTAGCTAATGGGGTACAAATCTGGAGGACTTCGCGGCGTCGAACGGCGTTGGAGACTCAGAGTACCTGGACAAAGGAGGACTCAACAAGCTGCCCTGTTTATATGTGATTCGACTGAAAAAAGCTGATGTTGGCGATCACGAGATCAGCTTTATGCATTCAACGGTCTTAACGGTCTCATTCTTGGTAGGTGTGTTAAGGAGATCGGGAAAGGGTGCTTTGAGAAAAATCCAGATTACCAAGAGCTGAGAGATGTAAACTTAGGCTGCTCAACTTGAGGGGGAAGGGTAATCGCCAAAATCAAGCTCTCGCCATCAGCAAAGAGGAAGAGCAGGTGTTGTATGACGCAGGTTAATTTGGGACGAGCAGCCCCGAAACCCTTCAGCGCACACTCTGGTGGCAGATGACGGTGCTGTTCGGCTGCAGGGGCCGTGGTGAGAGCCGCCAGCTGAGAGGGGGTGACGGGCAGCTGAAGGCTGATCCCACAGGTGCCAAACATATAGAATTTAACGAGCGGCTAACCAAGACCCGCGACGGGGGATCGGCCTCTGGCATGAGCGTACTAAAGGCACTCTGCACGAGGGTGATGACTGGGGTCCGCTTCGGCGGGACCACAAGCGACGGAGCGGCATTGACGTCCACAGCGATAGCTGCAGCTTGAGCGACTCCGGGTTTCCATATAACCAACTGTCAGAACGTAAATGTGTCGAGCAAGTAGGTTCAGGGATGAAGTCAGTTACTGCAGTTTGCTTGCAAAAGTTGATAATGCACTTGGCATTTTGTCGGCATTTTGTTTGCTACACTGGTTATAATTGGCCTTTGGTTTGCGATGTCGTTGACTTAAGTGAACTAAATGCTTTATGGGTTAGGGGTAATTCATTGTTAGAAGATGCGTGAAAAACACCCCTGGTATGTACTGTATGCAATGTAATGTAAAGCCCGACGGGCCGAAAAATTGGACCATTGAACTTAACATTGCGTCTCAGCGGGCCAAAACCTTTTGCCGCACGATCGCGTTAATGTTAAAAACGTATCACGACATACGGTAAAATGTAAGCCATGTCCTCGCGGATGCAGTTGCCATATTGCTATTACCATGTGTGTTCGTACGTTGTTAACATAAGCGCGAGAGTGGGTAAAAGGTTTCTTCGCTAGGATGCAATGCTCGTTGGTCGAAGCTTTTGGCGCGGAGGACATTTACATTTTACCAAGCTAGTTTTTCACACATCTTCCAAAAAGAGGCGCCTGTAACCTATGAAGCATTTAGTCAGCTTGGGCCAAATTTTGACCTCGCAAGCCGATGACCAAGTGCAACAAATGCAACAAACAAAATTGAAATGCCAACAAAATGCCAAGTGTATTAGGAGCTTAAGTTTAGGTTTTTTGCCCTTGGTAATATGCATATTCCTCAACGTCCCACTTGCCGATCTCCTTAACGTACCGATCAAGAACTGAGAACGATGAATGCATAGAACTGATCTCGTAATCACCGCCAACGCCTTTTTCAATAGCATCACATGAAAACAGAGCAACTTGTTTGAACCCTCCTTTCCAAGTGTTCTTGGTCTCCAATGCCGGTCGACACCGCGAAGTCCTTCAGATTTGTATCCAGTAACTAGTTTTTCTCCTGGTGTAATCACTCTTTGCAGCATGTATGAAATCTTATATGAAAAATGACCTCGTCATCGTCCTGGTCACCGATGTCATAACCCAGACAATGTGGGAAATACGGTCTTTGCTTCTCCAATGTCAGCAAGCAACGTATGGTAAAATTCATACTACACTAAGGCCGGAATAATTTTTCAGGACCTCAGTCGTTATTGAATTTTCCACCCTCGACCTTCGGTCTCGGGCGCAAAATGCAACAATGACCTCGGCCCCGAAAAATTATTTTACTGGCCTCGTGTAGTCTTATATAACAGCACATCTGCTGTAAATGATTCAAAGCGTTATAATATACAGGCGATAGACTAACTGCCGCGTTACATGAACCTTCTCATGACCTGTTAGTACTGACGCTGGGCGATTGCAGTTGTGCAAGGAACGGTTTCTTCGGGCCTTGTCAGTTACATAACGCTTCTCATGATCCGTTAGTCCTGACGCTGGGCGACTGCAGATGCGCCACTGACACCCTAACAGACTTTTCCCGACTCCAACGGTTCCTGCGGGCGCTGATAGGTATGCTGATGACCTCGCGTGCCAAGTAACGCAAATCGCCTGCTCTTTTGGTGGTCGGGTTTCGGTGTCGGTACGAAAGTAGCGCAGCAACTGGCGAATAGAATTGGGAGAAGTGTTTTAGGGTGACAGTGGCGCAGCAGCAGGCGGTTTGATATGGGAGAAGTCTGTCTGGCTCCAATTTCATTCATTATTCGTTTCGCACTGTATTCCCTCAAAGTTTGTGGTTAGAATAATATAGGGGCGTATTCAGTGCGGGAAAGTAGTAAAAACGCATGTTAATTACACCTCATGGAAGTTTTCATTGTTCTCTCATCGCAGACATCCCGCATTCAGAAAGGTAACCAGACGTTGTTGTCAGCAGCTCTCAGTATTTGCAGACGTACTGTAGAAAGTATCTCTGTCCGTGAAAGCTCGAAGGCAGGATCACCCAGCCGGAAAGCTCGACTCCGTGAGCCAAGAGAACAGTGTAAAGATGCAGGCGTTCAGTACTATCACCCTCGCTCGCCACCAGGCGAGCGGAGGCGTCGGGACGGTATAAGATCCGGCGTTGGTACTTTCCCTCCCCGTCACCAGGCGGCGGGGACCGTCGGGCTTCCTTCGTCAGGCCAGGGGGTCGGGGCAGTGTAAGTGGGCTGTCTCCCTCGCCCCCCGGGGGGCCGATGAGGAGCGGCCGCGGGAACCCGCGGCGAGCCAGAACTGGAGGAGCTGGGAGCGGCGCAGCGGCCTCTGGTGCCGCGTATACCTCCTATTACCGGCCTGACCTTCCCGCGTTCTAATGCCATTTTCTGTTGCCAGGCCGAGGTAGCAACGACCGACACTCCCGCAACGAACTTCGTCGCACATTCGGGACAATCCGACCGCACTGCGGTGCATAATTCCTCCGACCAGTCTGAAGTTTACAACCGGCGGGAAGTGGCTGGTTTCGGTGCCGGACGTGACGCGGGCCCGTCACGTCACTTCGCCGTCATGAGGCACGACCGTCACACGGCCGGCCGACTGGTGCCGCTGTCTGCGCTGCTGCCTCCGCTGCTGTTGCTGCTGCTGATGCCAGCGCCGGCGCTGTGCTGGCCGCTGCCCGCGGGCAAAGCCTCGGCCAGCGGTCGGCTGGCGTCGCCCGCGTGGACGCCGGCCGTGTCTCCAGCCGGCAGAGACCACCGCGACGACATCACGGACCACCGCGACGTCATCACGGACCACCGTGACGTCAGCAGGGACAGCCGAGGCCGCAGCACTGGTCAGCGGGATCTGGGCCTTAGCTATTCGGGTCTGTTCAGGAGTGGGCCAGGATCCCCTCCGGCAGCGGCCCAATTAGCGCAAACGTCCAGTGACGTCACCAACGCAGCGACCCAGTCCGCGGGACCGAGGTGAGATTGCTTGTTCCAGCCGACATTGGTGGAAGTAGAATGTTAAACGGGAATGCATGCGCATCCCTATCTTCATAAAGACCATTACACCTGCATGAATGCAAGGAAAGAACGGACCTCAAAATGGCATTTCCATCCCTAAAAAATCTCTCCGAGTTCCACCACTGCCAGCTGAAATTACATGCCTGCTATGTTCAGGGGCTATTTTGCATAGCGCATGAGATGCGATGTATGATGTGTCCTTGTTGTGCTGACAGCGCGACCAAAATAAGACGTCAAATCAGTTTATGTCGCACCGTATCCAGCTCATTTGGGCCTACTGGCAGTGCTTGCTTGTGAATGACTTACCGTTCAGACCGATGTGCAGGCCCAATCAGTGACGAGGATTTATGGCCGTGAATTGGTGTGTCATTTAGTGTGCCAATTTGCACGGCCAGTTGGTTGTAAACTGCTGTTGGCAGCTCGCAAGATAATCTCCACATCACGTGGCAACGCATTTTCTGCAAATTCAGATTCCTAGTTCGACTGGCAGTTTTTGCGTTGGGATGATGATACGGTTGATGATACGTTGGGATGATGATACGGTTGACGGACGAAGAGGCAGTGCCGTATCCCTTGCTTGAAGTTGCGACTCGTTACAGATCAGCTGATGGTGTCCCGAAACTGTTGTGTCTCGGGGTCTGTGACGAGGACAACCGAGCAGACAACACCTCACCAGAGCAAGGTCACCTCAAGGTCAGGACGATGTGGTGGCGACATCATTCAGTGGCGTTGGGCTTCGTTAAGACGTGTCGAGACGCCGCTGAATGAAATGACGTTGCGATGATTTTGGGGTCAAAACGTAGACACGTCCTTACAAATCCAAACTTGCAACCTTGCATGCATATTGATATGTATAGAACTGCATGCCTGTAAGTGTCCGAATTATTTTCATCCTAGCTATTACGGAAGGGAGTAAACTATGGCATAACGGTTTTTTGCCGTAACATTTCACCGGGGCGTTTGAGTTCGTTGCCGCTGGGATCACTGTCCGGACCGTGCAGCCTTTCCTGGGCGGACCCCAGCACCACCGCTCAACTGGACCGAAGTCCGGAGCCGTTCTGCCGCAGGCACCGAACTTCACGACGCTGATCGTTCTGAGGTCACTGTCAGAAATACGAAACGTCCACCCAGTCGTTTCTGTTTGGCCAATCGCCTCTGTTTTGGATGAAGTAGTATTGTATCTATATGAGGATCAAACTATAGTGTCTGTGGCAGGTCGCAACTGGCAACTTCATGACGAAGTGAAATACTGAGAGACTTTTTGGAAATCACGCGGGCGAAGTTCACAGCTGAGACTTTAATTAGAGCAGTCCCAAAATATGCACATCTCGGAGACAAACTATCCGTCCTTGTACATGCATTTAATTTCTTCGCCTACATGCACTTCAGGCCAGTATAGCAAAGCAGTACTGGGCATGATGTCGGACTAATCGATTTGCCCGAACGATCCCACTTTACTCCGATACTTCGGATTGCTGCAATGAATGAATGTCTGTTGGAAAATGCATGTAAGAGGCAACTCTGAAGACTTCTTTAAGTCACAGCTGCGTTTGCCGGAACCGGCGTGACAGTATCACAGCATTGACTCAGATGCGGCGAATCTGTTCGATTACACACAGATGAGTTAATTTGTTGTTTTTCTTTCACCTCTGAATAAATCATTCAGATTAAGTTCCGCCACATAGACATCATGTACAATCACTTTCCCTTGTAGGGGAGCATGATGTCTTGACATGTTGCTGCATCCGGCACGGTGGCCATGACACGGGTGACCATATGCTGGCACGGGGCATCTGACGTGACCTTGATGGCGGTTCAGTGCACTTGACCTGTGACTGACATGGTAACCAGACCTATAGCTTATTGTCGACTGACGTCGTTGAAGGCCGACTGAAAACGTCATCTGACGTACTGCGACCGACTGACCTGGCAACCAGCACTGGACCTGCCTTTCAGGGGACATTGGACGCAGCGACGGGGGCGGAGCTTACTGCCGTCGCCAATGGCAGGGCCGGACGCAATATGAACGCCGTCTCTTCATTGGCGGAGACGCTATGTGACGTCATGGCCGGAAGCCTGGGATTCCGGCCCTGCGATGAATGGCGCTTGGGACACCCGCTACAGCACCGAGGTACGGCGGTGGTATTTGTTGCCCCTGCACTGAGGGGATGCGTTTGCTCGTCTCCCTGTGCTACCACCGCTGTGCAAAAATGAATTATTCGGCATTAATTGGGAGAAGTTTCCCAGAGCGGTTGCTGTATAATCATCGCCGGGACGCGAAGGGGGGGGGGGAGATCTGAGGATAGCCAAAAACGAAAGGCGCAGACGCATGAAACTTGGCGTGGATTTTCGTGCATCATTTTTCGCCTTGTGTCAATTTTTTAAGCTAAGCGTCGCTTCAGGTTATGGACCTAGGTCAGGTCAAATCGACCATGTTCCAAAAATGTGAGTGGCATAACTTGTGAAACGTATCGATTGAAACAACTTGCCCTATTTGTAGAACATGACAATTGGAGCCATTCTGTTCTCTCCAATTTTCGGAATTGTCCTAGTAATTGACCTTAGGTTGGCTAAACTTTCGGCCTTTTTACGTTTACTATTGGTACTGTGCGTCTGGCTAAGCGCTTTTCATTACACCTGTACCTGTGCCTCCTGACCTGTAACCTGGGGTCAGGTCACGTTTTTTACCGTATTTTCAAATCCACAGCCTAATATAATTCCTTGGTTTGCGTCTTGGAATGTTTATTAGCGGTCGCATGCGTTTCGAAATCAGCGATATATTGCAAAAACTTAATTATCAAGGGTGACTAAATATCATTTGGTTCGGATTGACCTGATTTGACCTTATGAAACATTATGCTTGCTTGCAATGCGAAGGCCCTTTGCGTGGCTACAAGTGATAAGAACTTCATTCATGTGTTCTTTCTAGACACTATCTGTTCTGTCCCAGCACCCTTATTTGTGGCAGACAACATAAAAAGCTTTGCCATCGCCAAAATGACTTTCCACCAAGTTGCCATCAATTTGGTTGGTCAATCAAAACCACAAAAATGTCATCGCCACTCGGTATTTTTGTGACTTACGCGGAAAATGTTTTTGTCACTGCTTTCATGGTGCAGAAGGGCTGAACCGAACCGCTGAATGGTACTGTGGCAGATAATGCGACAGACACTAGAAACGACCGACGTATGGGCTCCAATACATTGACCTTCGTTGACCTTTTTGTACCTTAATAGGACCACACTTTACATGTTTACCAGACATTTGCGGCGTATTCACATAAAAACACATTAATATACATTCGAAAAACGCAACTCCTGTCTTGGAAAAAGACGATTTTCCCTTCATTTTCACCTTTGTTTTAAATAATCAGCTGTGACCTTAGGTGCCCGTCTTACGCACCGCATAGGTAAACCAGACCTTCTTTTTAATGTAAACCCCTTTGGAGCCACGTACAAGCTTTGGTTATCAGAGTTTCTTTGTCGAAATTTCAGCAGGGTAATTCGGCCCATGACGGCCCCGCGAGTCCTTAATATTGGAGCTATCGACGAAAATATGATTGCATTCTTCTAATTTCGCCGAGACCTTTCCAGTGGTGTTTTTACCTTTTCGATGAGACTTAAAGATGATTGGTCTCGCCTTTTTTAATGTCTCGAGATCTTTGGGTTCTCGTGATTTTAGCTGTTGTTAATTTTGCTGGGATTCTGAAAACAAAATGTGCAGCAAGAGCATTGTCTTGAAAAACAACTTTGCGGGAATATCAATGAAAATAGCAAGACTGGACGTAGACGTGGACAACGGCGAAGGATACTCTGTTGCCGACCTGAAAAGTCGAACATCGCAGAAAAACGACCCCATAACCGCATGACTTTAGCATTGTTTTGGGTCAGACGCGTACAGGAGAGGCAACTGTTGTCTCGTCAGGTTCTTCTCAGTTACGCGGCTACAGTAATGCGCTTGCATTACGGCGAACTTCGTTCAGTGCGTTATGATTCATTTGTCGGTCTACCTGTCAGTCATTTATCTGCTTGTTATTTATTATTTCATCTTTTTTTGTTTTTTTACTTATTTGTTCATCTGTTTACCTATGTTTCCGTACACCTGTTTGTATTTCTATCCATCTATCTATGTACCTATCTACCATTATGTATCTATCTATCTGTCTGACTGTGTATTTACCTGTCTGTCCGCACACAGGGTTGAATTGCAAGGTGATTACGAATCAAAATAGGTCGGAGTTGGTTCAGCTGAGGAGCTTTTCTCAGTGGGGCCCGGACGTGGAGGGGGGCGGCACCAGGTCGGCGGGCGTCAGGCGAAAGCCCTGTAACGAGACGCTCCGGGACGGGACAGAATCGGCCACCTCTGGCCGCCCGTTAAACACGACCGCTAATGATCCTCTGGAAATCACGCGCACTGGTGGGGACACATTTCCCTACTTTCTATCTCCTTATCTATTCGGACGACTCCTGCGAAACTGCATTTGGAGGACGTTTTCATTGTGATCTTACACGTCGCGGGAGTTGAATGACCTGGTTGGTTGGTATTGACGTTGACTGTTTAAAAGTAACTCTTTTCTTTCTCCAGATGTACTGAATCGATTTCACCAGTCATCTGTTGGCATGCGAGGTCAACCGAGTTCAACGAAATGCATCCTCACAAAGTCGTTTTTGATAATTTGGATAATTTGAAAAGAAACAGGAGTAACGTTACGTTTTCGTCAGTTCGCCCTCAGTGATCCTAATTGATCTGACCTAATTTGCCTAAGTTTTGAGGCATCTGCATGCATCATCATACAGTCAACATCCCCCACAAGTTTCCGTATGAACCCTTTACAAAATGTTACATTCTCAGCATTTGACTCAGGTTTAGATGGATTAAACTGACCTACGTCACGTGCGTCTCAAGGGAAATGCATTCATCTCGCAGGCTGACTCTCCACGGAATGTTGTTGAGATCGGATGAATAGACCTGCTGTGGACGAATGAATGAACTGAATGTTCATGTTCACCATTTGATTTTGCGTGATCTCGATGGACCTGACACCGGCTACCTGTTCCTCCAGGTTGTAAATCTGTCCCATAGATTAACTCCCCACAATGTTTTGTAGGTGGTGTCCGGCAGAACCTATTCTGTTCGTAACATTCGCGCCCATACAACATACATCAACATTCACGTGTGCGGCCGTCCTCCACCGACAATGGATTGGCTGCGCGACCGGTCTCTCGACTTAGAACGGCAACAGAGTATCCTTCGCCGTTGTCCACATCTACGTCCAGTCTTGCTATTTTCATTGATATTCCCACAACTTGGCTTTTCTCTCAACTGGGATGTATTGAAAATGTTGCGATCCAACTTTGCAGTTATAAATGTCAGAAGACGCGCTACGAGTTCACTGTAGATAGGCGGAATTTTAGCGCCCTTCCCTTATTACTGCGAAAGACATGGATGAAAAACACGAGAGGTGGGCATTTCTGCCCCACGCCCACCAGTGTGTGTTAATCGGATCAATGATTATTCCCACCTGGTGGTCATAAGGCGCTCAGCCGCCAGGCCACCTAAAATCTTGGAACCCAAGCATCTGTTGCCAAGCGCACTGCATCCAGCCTAGTCTATTCCCGGGTCATTTTCGTGAAATTCAGGCCTTTTTGGTGCAATTGTTCAAAAGTGCTGCGGGTACCAAGCCACAACTAGAGTATCGTCGACGTACAATAGCAATGAGTGAATCACAACAGCAACAGTAAGTTTAATCATTTTTTTCTCTGATCAGCCAACGCACATTGGGAAACATTGTCAGGCCAGGAGTTTAGTGATAATAATAATAAATGTAAGAATTACAGATGTACAGAAAGCCACCGGCAGCCGCTCCACGGCGATGTAGGTCGCGTACTAGTAAGAATACAAATAAATGTAAGAATAACCGTCGCACAGAAGACCACCGGCGGCCGCTCCTCGGCGATGTAGGTCTCATATTAACGTTACGGTTGAGTGCAGAAGGCGTCGTCAATGCAGAGGAGCAGTATGGCCAGTGATGTAAAACAATCGACGCCCACAAGACGGGTTTCAATGAGAGCACGGAGAGCGTTGTCCTAGTGACCTCGCGTGACCCTCGTGCCAGCGCAGGGCGAAGTGGTGTGAGAAAATTCTCCGGCCACTTACGTGTGGCTATACCCAGCTGACATCATTATGCTCAGTCCGCTTTTCATTTATTGGGTGCACCATGTTTTCGGAATCGTCTGCGATCATAGTCTGGTTTTAGTCGCGCGCTATACTAGGTGGTAAAGTTCTTCCGTCATGTACTACACGCCGTCTGTTAATCTGTTTATCTAAACTATTTACTTTTTATGTTCTGTACTGATTGCTTGCGAAACCTGGTTGGTAAATCATACACATTGTACGCGCTTAACGCTCGGTTACCTCGAAGGCGCATTCTGCTGAAAGGCGTTTGCAACGTGACGGCATTATGGTCACCTCGGAAGGTGTTCGTGTCACCGCGGTTGACCTCGCTGTGACCGGTGGTAGGGCCAGTTAGGCTAGTTTAGTGGCCTCCGCGTTGTAAAAATCCTCGGAGAAGATTGCCGCAATGCACGGGCCAGTTCACCTGGATCGTGGCTCAGTTGAAGGACTGGAACTTGCCCACGCCGCGCGGCAATGTGCCGGGCCCATGGCCGCCGGCGAACTCTGTCGCTTTGCCTCAGGACTGATCTATCGACGCCTTGCGGAAGAGGAAGTGGAACGGGGATCTGGCGAGGGGCTCCTTGGGTCGAGTTGGACACTGTTCGAGACGATCCGTCAGCACAGGAACATTCTCAAACCGGGCGGGGCCTGAGGGGCTCATATTAATTTTAAGCCATTTACATTTTGCTGAAGGAATTTTCCATTGTGTAGCGCGTTAGGGCGTAGGTTCAAATTATCCGGAGTTGGCAGGGTCACAGAGATGTACGTAGCAGCCCGTAGAGCTGATAGGGCAGCGACCCTGCCGACTCGACGGCGGCCCTGCCAACTTTGAAAACGTTCCCACCCCAGTGGCCGGTCCTGCAGACTGCTGCAGCCGCGGGACGCTCCGCTGAGCCGGAGCGCTGGAAATGGGTCGGGGGTGGATCGGGCGCGGCCTGGACATGGACGGGGTAGGTCAGAAATGGGTCAGGCGTGAGCCGGGCACAGTTAGCGCGCTGTGCGAGCCCTGCCTTGGGCGTGTGGCGACGTTCCGTGACGGCCGGCCGTTGACATTGACGAACTGGCGCAGTACGCCAGACGCCTCGGCCGTTGCAGGGAGACGGCGGGCAGCGCCCCGGTGTGGCCGGCACCTGCTGGTGGGCGGGGAGCCTGTTGGACGTGTTGGCCTGATTCCGGCCCGCTGTGCTGAGGGTCTGTCGAGCCGACTGGCGACAGCGGCTTCCCTTCAGGCCACGATACGGTCACCGCGAGCGAACATCACTCCGAACGTGCTCTTTCGCAGGAAAATCTGTGCTGCCTTTAAATAAACGATATACAGAAGAACATCAACATGTAAAAAATGCGTGGTATGTACAGAGTAAGTACGGAGGAAAAAAAGACAGAAGTATCTGCTTTTGTGTGTGGATTCTGCAGGCTCCTGACAGGTTAGATCTCCAGCAGAAATTCAAGCAAGATGCTCCACTGAGGTAGGGTTGTGTCTTGTTTTGGCGTTTTCAGATCGGTCAATGTTTTCATGTACAGATGGAAGTCAGTTACGATTTTGCGAGCTTTTGCTTGTTTGTTTGCTTATTTTTTAAATATGGGGCAAAACTGGAAAGATTGCAAGTGGCCAAGTGGTGCTTACAAGTTTCGGGGCCGTTATTTCCCGTTTGCGACATACGTGTAGAGAGTATATATGACATATAGGGATAATGTCGAATGTTGAGGAATGGGAGATCCTCAGGTAGTGTCCGTAAACCTTCCCACGGGCTCCCAGCAATGTCCTGAGACATTGAGACGTATCTAAGTGACGGCTCACACCAGTAAACTACGCTCTCTTGCAAGGAGACGGAATCTATGCCGACGACAGATTGGGAAACAAAGCAACGAATTTCGAAAACGATGTCGAACGGAGTAGATTTCAGTGCTCTGTTTTAGATGTGATAAGCCAGCTCATTTTCAAGACGACTTTGGTGTATCTTGATTTAGTAAGTTTTGGCACGACTTAAAAAAAACTGCACACTCAAATGAGGAACGCATCTGACCGTAGGCACGACGTAGGTACTTCTTGAGACTAGCGCCTAACAGTTGCCCATTGTCGCATTGTTGCCAACAATGGTAGACGCATTTTGAGGGACGCATATCGTAAAGAACTGAACGAGCAGCAGCGAATTCCCAGAATTCGGTTGCGTTTGCTAATGATTTTCTCTCGCGCCACTTGTCGCGCGTTATACGTGGCCCAAAGTGTGAACGAAGCCTCAGCATTCTTTATGCGCGCTTCCCTGTTGCGCTGACCGGGCCGTTTTCCTGGGGGGTTGAGCATCCGTTCCTTTGGCAGAGGTCGTCAGCGGCGGCGGGGTGACGGAGCCGGGAGCCGTGGCGGCCAGGTCCGGCCGGGTCCGGCGCTCCCCCTGGTGGCCGTCCGGCGACAGATGGCGCTCGCTCTGGCCGTCCGGCGACAGATGGCGCTCGCTCTGGCCGTCCGGCGACAGGTGGCGCACCGTCCCAGACCGCCGTCAACTTCGGCGCCGGCAGCTGCAGCTGGGCCCCGGCACCGGCAGCCGGCAGCTGGCGGCTCGGACCGCCCGATTCCTGCAGCAGGTGGTGTCGTCAGGCAGCCGCCGACTGGGCAACCTGCTAAGCAGCGGCAGCCGTCGACTGGAGGGAACGGTGGACGGCGGTGGCCGCCAGCTGAAAAGAATGCTGAGCTCTGGCAATCGCCAGCTGAACAGGATACTGAGCTTTGGCGGCCACCAGCTGGGCAACATCCTGAACAGCGGTGGGCAGCTGATGGCCAGGGTGCTGGAAGGGGGACGCCGCCAGCTGGAAAGGATGCTGGAGAGCGATAGAGGCTGGCAGCACGAGACGGTGGCTAGGTTAGGCGTCCAGCAGCTGAAAAATACAAACAACCAGCAGCTGAAAGGAACAAGCGACCAGCATCTGAAGAGCACACACGATCAGCAGCTGAAGGACACAGGCGATCAGAAGCCGAAAAGTGTGCCGGAGTACGAACAAATAAAGAGGGCTTACTCTGACATCACCGCTCACCGGTACAACCACTACCGCCCCGTGAAGAAGCCACACCTTAGCGGTCATGCGCTCACCGTTTTGCTGACCTCGTTGCTTTGGCTGCCTGCCGTTGGTGCAACGTACCTTCTGGGCACCAACAGGTGAGAAGACCAATGAATCACATTTCCTCGACTCACAGCGTTCGAGTCATGAGGTCACTGTACGTAGCGTTTGGGTGCCAGCTGATGGGTCTTTCACCAGAATTTCTGTTTTTCTGAATTAGTATTTTCCACAGCTAAATGTTAGTTGAAGGCGAGAAAAAAAATAATCAGCTCATAGCTGGGTCAGTCCACGTCAGATCGCACAAGAATTTACCCAACCCCTTTTGATCTGGGCGAAATTTGGTACGTTCATAGCACTTATCAAAAAAATGGCCAGCCATAGATGTTTAGCCTCGGGTGATCTCTGAGACCAGAGTTCCAGACAATGAAAGGCCACCGGTTTTTGTAGACACTGCGTAATTCAAATGCCCGTAGCTCGGCAACAAATAGCTACAGAAGGTGCGGTCAGCGCCAATCGAAAGAGAAATATTCCACCTTTCATGTTTATCGTGATCTCGGGACGGCCTTTGACTGAAGTAGATTACGTGGAACATTTTCGGTTTCAACCACGTTTGCCCACCTCATCTTGGAAATATAGCATTTGTCCTCAAATATTTACAACTGCGTGACAAAAAACACTTCTGGGCAGACTGAAACGTTCCCACATATCTTGAATTTAGTGTTGCCAAGCAGCGCTTGAGAAATATGGCCTGAGGCTATTTGACGAAGATTGATCGATTTCGTGTTTTACGTTTGTCCGATTGTTCTATAACCTGGTATGGAGAACGTCGTGCGTGCCTGCTACACGTCACCTTAGTTCCAAATAGCTTGTCCAGAAAGGCCATAGGTCATGACACCCCACCACGCATCGACCCCTGTCATCCAGATCTGAAATACCCGTTCTTCACATCTGCTCGAAGGTGAGTCTATCGGGTGTTCTTTGGTACTAAAGCCACTGAGATAATCCTAGTCTTGCATCGGGGCCTTTGGAAGGTCAGCCGAGGTAACGGACATCGGTTGACTTTGGATGTCCTACTTTGATCTCGCATCATTCATTTGATCACATCATTCATACTCATAATCATTTTTTGTGTGCTGATGTCGAAATTGACATCCATTTTGCATGCACTGATCATTTATGTTCATTCCATGTCCTGGATAAAAGTGATTTTTTAGCACGCATCTCAGTCATCACTTCCGTCTGCTTCTATACCAGGTTATTATTTTATTCGTAATTATTCCAAGATTCTGGGTATGACATCCTGGCAAGAAAAAATCATAGCCAATGGAATCTGCAATACATGCAAACTCTGATTCGTGAACAATGTCTGTGTCAGTGCCCCAAAAAGCGATGTGCGACCAAACCGCTGACCATTGAGCATTGACCAAACCGAAGTCAGTGACCTCAGTTGCCCTTCACAAGGCTCTGATGCTCCACTAAGACTGTCTTGTTTGATTTAAATGCCTAAGAGCAACCGATAGACTCATTTTCGTGCGAATGTGAAGAACGGGTATGTCAGATCTGAATGGCAGGGGCCGATTGATGGTGGGGAGTAATGACCTTTGACCTTTGGGGTCAAGCAATCTGAAACAAAGCTGATGTGTAGCAGTCACGCAAGACATTGTGTACACTAAACTGTGAAACAATCCGACAAACAGACACCACGAAATCAATCAGCATTCGTAAATAGCCTCAAGGCATATTCCTCAAGCGCCACTCGGCAACACAGATTCAAGGCATCCGAAAAGACTTGACCAGACTTTTTTCGTCATGCTTGTTCATATTTGGGGAGATATAGCACTACATTTTCGCGAACATCACGATGAGCAAGCATGGTTAAAGCCGAAAATGTTCCATGAAACCTAGTCGGATCAAAGGTGTTCGGAAGGTTACCAAAAATGAGCCTATTTATGAAAGAAGAAATATTTCTCTTTCCAATGACACTAACCGCACATTTTTCTGACAATTTATCACCGAGTTATGGGCATTTGAATCATGCAATGTTTGTAAAATCGGTAACCTTTCATGACCTGTAACTTTGACCTTACAGAACACCTAGGGCAAAAAAGTTATTGCCGGCCATTTTTTATAGGTACTATGAGCGTACCGAATCTCTGCAAAGTCGGGAGGGGTCAGGTCGATTCTCGTGCGGTTTGACGTGGAATGATCCGGTGTGTCATTAATATTTATCGTCGAAAGCTGAAAGTGATCGTTCTGAGGGTTAGGTTGTCTTAAGGGCACAACTACTGGCAGCAAATGCATCTTTTTTGACACCTTTGGTTCCCGCAAAAAGAAACATTTTATTTGCAATTTAGTGTCTTGAGTTTTATTCTTGTCCTTTCGTGAAACATTTTAGACGAAGTTTGGTACACTAAGTTAGGTTAGGTTACGTTAGTTTACGTTTTTCGTGCACGTTGCTGATGAAGCGAAAGCTTCATGTGTAAAGGAAGAATTGTGCACGGCGCTGTATTAATGTGGCTGTTGCCGTCATTTGTTGCAGCGACAACAGCGACGACAACAACAGCATTATCAACAACCTCAACTTAGACATTGATGTAACGCCGACCGGGTTTGGTGGCGGCGGAGGCGGTGGAGGCGGCGGAGGTGGCGGTGGCGGTGGCGGAGGCGGAGGTGGGGGCGGAGGCGGCGGAGGTGGGGGCGGAGGTGGAGGTGGAGGTGGCGGAGGCGGAGGCGGGGGCGGGGGTGGAGGTGGAGGTGGAGGTGGAGGTGGCGGAGGCGGAGGCGGAGGCGGAGGCGGTGGAGGCGGAGGTGGCGGAGGCGGTGGCGGAGGTGGAGGCGGAGGCGGAGGCGGTGGCGGTGGCGATGGCGGTGGCGGAGGCGGAGGCGGGGGCGGGGGCGGGGGCGGGGGCGGAGGAGGTGGCGGTGGAGGCGGAGGCGGAGGTGGCGGAGGCGGAGGCGGAGGCGGAGGCGGAGGAGGCGGAGGCGGCGGTGGGGGGAGGCGGAGGCGGAGGCGGAGGCGGAGGCGGCGGTGGGAATGGAAACGGGAACAATGGAAATGGGAACAACGGTAATGGAAATGAAGGAAACGGGAACAATGGAAATGGCAACAACGGCAATGGAAATGGAAACAATGGAAACGGGAACAATGGAAATGGCAACAACGGCAATGGAAATGGGAACAACGGTAATGGAAATGGAAACAATGGAAACGGGAACAATGGAAATGGCAACAACGGCAATGGAAATGGGAACAACGGTAATGGAAATGGAAACAATGGAAACGGGAACAACGGTAATGGAAATGGAAACAATGGAAACGGGAACAATGGAAATGGGAACAACGGTAATGGAAATGGAAACAATGGAAATGGCAACAACGGCAATGGAAATGGAAACAACGGAAACGGGAACAATGGAAACGGGAACAATGGAAATGGCAACAACGGTAATGGAAATGGAAACGGGAACAATGGAAATGGGAACAACGGTAATGGAAATGGGAACAATGGAAACGGGAACAATGGAAATGCCAACAACGGCAATGGAAATGGAAACAATGGAAACGGCAACAATGGAAATGGGAACAACGGTAATGGAAATGGAAACGGGAACAACGGAAATCGGAGCAACAGAAACGGAGATGGAAATAATGGCGATGGAAATGGTGGTGCTCGGAGTACGGTGTCGACAAGCGACGCGGCTGAGGCTAGCGTGGCCGCGGCTGGACAAGGACGCGCTCCTGGACTGCAGCTGCGCCGGGGTCCGGGTGGAGGGCACCCCTCCAGAGCAGGCGCGGCGGCCGGCGACCAGTTCCGGCTGGTCCTCCGTCCGACACCAGACGGACGGCGGCCTGGAGAGCAGCGGCCACGGCCAGGTCAGTGTCCGCTCAGGACCTACTCGGGGTCCATTTCCAGACCGTTGGCAGTACGAATTGCAGCGTGTTGTTGCTGTGTGCATAAGAATGAGTGTGTGTAAACTTATCGATGGCGGTGGACGTGGTGCCAATGAATTATTAGGACCCTTTTGGCGACTGTCACATACAGGCCCCTTGCTCTCTCTGAGTGCAAGGGGATGAGGCTGGATGAGGCTCTCTGAGGCTCCGACCGATTGGTCGCAGTTGGGAACGATCAATGTCTGCCCCATGTTGCCTGTCCGAAATTTACAAATCAAGTCGCCGAAGAAGAGGAACGAGTTTTTCTATTCCCGTTTCCTTTTCTTCTGTTTTATGTGATGACCTCGTGACCCTTCGACTGCTCAGCGCCCCATCTGAGGGAATTTATTAAGAAACGGTTGCCGACACAATGAACATTCCGCTGCCGTCACCACGGATGGGATTTTTGCTAGGCCCGCGTTCAGTACTACTCGTCTCCAACTGCCAAAATGGTCTTCTGTCAGCCCAGCGCCCGCATTTTTCCCACGGGAGAGGGCATTGGATGTGATGTGGCAAAGGTTTCCGGGTCCGTCCTCTCTGTCTCTTCGATTCCCGTCTCGGAGTCTCCCGCCTCGCAGAGTCCCGCCTCGCCGAATCCCCGCCTCACAGAATGGCCGAGTACCAGTCTCCTACCTGCAGAGCGGCCGAGTGTCGATCTCCCGCCTCACAGAGCGGCCGAGTGTCGATCTCCCGCCCCACGGATCGGCCGAGTATCGATCTTCCCCCTCACAGAGCGGCCGGGTGTCGATCTCTCGCCTCACAGAGCGGCCGGGTGTCGATCTCCCGCCTCACAGAGCGCCCGAGAGCCAATCTCGCGAAGACCTGTTTCTGTTCTGGTTTGCCTTTCTAAACCTTTTCTGTATGCCATTTGGACAAAGCTAAGCTGAATCACAAAGCTAAACAACCGACAGAATGGCAAACAGCGCGCTAACCTCCGCAAACACAAGTTTAACGGCACGTGTTGGTGTTATCCAAACAATTATTTCGTGCTAAAAAGAAATGTTGGTGTTAGGCAGCTGCGTCGGACTTTTAGTATACTTGAGTGCGTTGATAAGCATGATTGTGGTAATGAGGTAAAATCGAATTAGCCTTAATTAGCCTTATGTCTATATAATAGATACCATTATGTCACAGTAAAGGCCATGTCGTTGAGTGTTGCGGTCGTTTTACCTTGGATTTGTTATATGGCGGTGCTTTATTATGATGAATGGACGTTTCCTGCACGGACGTGTTAATTTTCGTATTCGTCGATTTCGATGTTTTTTTTTAACTGTCTCTGAGGAAGGCCCGTGGCCAAAATATAGGATTAATCTACTTTTGCGTTTTTTGAGATATTGTGAGCTTAAGGCCAATTTTGTTTTATCTTATTACGGTGTAAAACTTTTGAAATTTGTCCATATTCCCGGTCTCGTAACACCGGTGGGGGCTTTAAATTTAGAGGTAATGCGGCGGTAATGCGGCAGAATTCCACAAGGGGAACTTCTATCCATAAAATACGCAGCAGGTGAAAAGACTCACTGCTAACCGTTACGCACCGTTACTTGTTGTGGAAAGTGTTGTCGCGATGCGTTGCGTAACGGTAAGCAATTTAATGTTGAAATTTGATGAGTTTTCCGTCGTTTTCCATTTTTGTAGCTCCATCTATGTCCGAGATCATAGCGGCTTCAAGGGCCCCTTCCCCCAAACCGACAGCGGCGATCAGACCTGAGGATTCGCATGCATTTTGGGATGCGAGTCCTAGAATGGGTGAATTTGGATACGCGATTCAAATAAATTCGAATAGATTCGAATCTTTGCATTGAAATTTCGAAATTTTCAACGACGTAGTTCTCGCTTTTAAGCCGATTTCATTGGTTGCTGGCCGATTGTTCTAGGCGTTTCTGCCAGTGACGCATTTTTAACTCGGCCAAACAAGGAACGGGACAGTGGTAGCAGTCTGTGTACGTGTTAGCACCGACATAGGCGTGTTACATTTAGTTTATTTGAAGAAAATTTGAGTCTAAAATATATTTTAATGCATCACTATGAATGTTTAAACAATGGCTTTTGGGACCCCAATGTGGTCTTGAGGATTCGAATCCTGATTTCCAGGTTTCGAATCCTGATTTCCAGGGTTCGAATCCTGGTTTCCAGGGTCCGAATCCTGGTTTCCAGGGTTCGAATCCTGGTTTTCAGTATTCGAAGATTCGTAAGGTTCGAATCTATTCGAATCTATTCGAATGCTGCAAATCCGAATCCTCAGTTCTAGTGGCGATCCGTAGCGGCGTTTGTGCGCGGGTGAATATAATTCTCATCCGTAATGCCGCAAAGGAAAATGACGCTTTTGTAAGACATCCCTAAAGCATACGTCAGTTCAGGGAACAAAAGTGTGCAACATGTGTGCACGCTGAACTAGAAATTCAGTGCAATAAATGGGTGACATCAAGGACTTTCGAGTTGGAAGGTTGTCTCATTCTTCTCATCCTACCCTGTGCATGGACGCGCAACGCGCTTCTTTGAATTTCGCTCCATTCTGCGGTAGCTCGTGCTTTGGCCGTTTTGAAATTCGATTACTGGCGGGGACGGGACAATCCACCGAGGACGCCGGTGGGACGTTGATCTGAAGTGGAGGAATCTTCCGCTGTGACCCGCCGTTTGTTTCCCTGACACAGAGTAGTCTGCGGATCAGGGCTGTTCACACCGTTGACGTCATCTTCAATTTATAATGACTTTGTGAAACATATCGTGTGTTGGTATGGTTTGAGTTTATTTGATGTACCGCATGCGCGTACAGCTTACCGTTCTTCCGTTCTGAAGTTTCTCGGAAATCGGACGCCGGCCACAGCCGCAGCCGAGTCATTTCCTCTTCCAGCTGATGGCTGAGTGAGTCGATCCCTGTCCGCAGGAACGCACGGGCTCTTGTTTGAAGGCACCGCTGACGACATACGGAAGGGCGTCAGCGTATCGCTCGCCAACGGAAAGGTCAGCATCGTTACCAGGACGGCGACTGAGGAGTAGCCGGCCGGCGGGGGCCGGCAACACCTGCAGGACCGCGGTCTCCAGCACTGCCGGAGAACAGGGCGGCGGCACCAGCGGCTGGCCTGAGGCCGCCGCCCGAGCCTGCGAAGCCTTCAGAGTGCTGGACCGGCAGCCGGAGATGGGATTCTGTGACGAAGTGTGGCCTTCGTGGGTGGAGATTTCGGGCTGTTGTCGGAGGGAGGGTTGCAATATGATTGTACACCTTTTCTTGCCATTCAGTGTCCTAGGCCCGGTATTAAATACCTGGAAAGTGCGGTTCCGGACGTTTCCCCTTGACCACTGGCTATGGCTCCTGCGCGGAATCCATCCCTGGATTCCATTCCACCCCATTTCATCCCTGCAGCGTGGTGGAGCTTATGGCTGCGATGCTTTCACTATGTATGAGTGCTCGCTTTTCGTTCCGGCACTCATCTCTGGGGCATAGTGTAGTCTAGTTCACGTTATTATGCCGTTTTTATCCATGTGTGCGTGCGTTGGTGAACTAAAACGTACGTTCACCTTGTGACGAAAACGCATCCTGTGTCTGTGCATTGGTTACCATTCATTTCCGGTATTCGGATCATCCGTCAACTGTTTAATGACCGTCATACTGCCACCTGGAACGCGGCGATGAAAAGTCGAAACTTTCGCGAACCCTTGTCAGAAGAAAGTAAAGAATGCATTTGTAGCGCAAATGGAATGATTTGTGATAATTCGATTCCAAGGAAACGATCGACCAACTGGTTGATGGTTCCCTGAAGTGCACCTAAGACTGGACGTCTCAGCCCAGATGGCTGTGTGCACCCTGGCACTGAACCACAGAAACATTCAGGCTGCTGCCAAGGAGTTACTGGACGGGAGGACAAGGGGTTTATTTCATTTCACTTCGTTCAGTTTTGAAAGGTGGTGAAACTCGGTGAGATTAAAGGAATGGGCGTTTGTATTTTGTTAAAGGCTGTCTTGCAGAGATGCGTAGTGCAGAAAATAGCACTCCTTTCGTGACATGACGCCCTTTTTTACAGATTCGTTGTAATGTTTTTCTGTTTAACGCTTATGCGCTGTTTAACGGTGACGGAAACTGTTGCATTTTTAGGTAATTTTGTGCGCGTTTTCAATTAACGATCCCTATTTCATACCGAAGACTCTGGACAGCTATGGACAAAAAATGTTTGCGATTGCTGAGCAATAAACGTGACAAATCGCGCCGCTTTTTGCCGAGTGACTCAAGAACTACAGTTTACGGACATTGAGAGGGACTACTCTGATACATTTCACGGTACACGTCGGATTTCACCTGATTACAAGATGCGAGAGCCGTGTTCAGACGCCCGGGCTAATACAGCAATGGCCTCCGGAAGCCCATCGAGCCTGACGGATACCGTCGTCTGACTGTTACCACTTCTGTGCTCAGTCGCGCGGCGTCCGCACGATTGCAATGGCAAATCCATTGTAATGGGACCAAAGCTTTGAGCATGAGGTTGGCTTACATAAAATATTTGGCGATGGCGAAAACGTTCAGTGTTCAGTGCAGTTTTGTTAGCAAAATATTCGGCCTTCCTCTGGCATCCCAGTCGTAGCAGTTACCACCACACAACGGCTCTTAGGACTGTGTTATCACCAGCGGCTTCACCACGGGGCCGGACATAATGGCAATGTAAATTAAAGCATACAACAAAGTGGCAGCGATAAGGATTTGCAATAGTATTCTACATGTCTGCTCTACTTTTTGGCGGCCGTAAAAATTGGATTGGAGTCGACTGTCACTGCCTGACTGCTTCGAGTTTGCCACTAGACCGTCGCACGTCAGAAGGACGTCACACGTTCCAGTACACGGGGAAACGGAGTCGTTCTGCGACCGCATTGTGGGCATGGAATGGATGACGGGCGAGTGTAAAATGAGATTTAGTGTTCCGAGTAGATAGAGCCCTTGGTAAAGTAATTGCATCTTTAAGCCCTGGAGCTCTATAAGCGCGCATGTACGTTATCGATTACGCTCGTGACATGTTGAAACATGCACCGTTGCTAAGTGTTCTATATAATGCTTAACGCCACTGAAAGCAGAAAGTAGCACGTCGTCAATGCCCATAAACTGAGATGCGGAAATAATTGGGGTAAGAGGTATAGAAATGCCTAAATAACGAACCATGCATACGGCCGTTGTTCAACCCGCGAAAGCCTGGGGGGGGGGGTGAAAAGTGCTCCCCCACACCCGTACACACGATGAGACCACAACGCTTTCCGCACCTGACAGCTGATGAATTTGACAGATGGTGGCGCAAAAATTGCGAAATTAGAAGTAAAATACCATGAATTACAAAACCATGTACTCGTGAAAGGAGGTGGTGGGAGGTCGGAAAAAATACTTACTGCTGTCAGGGTAAAGGTTCTTTCTCGTCATGCCCATCTTACCCCTTATCCTCAGCTTGCCCCACTAGGCGGCTCAATTTACCCCACCCATGAGCAGGGACGTAGCCAAGGGGCAGTCATGGGAGCCATGCCCCCCTTGAGTCAAGCGGTCTATATTAGATATATGGCGATCCCGGGTACATGCGTGCCCCTGGGGTAAGTTAAGCCAGATGTAAGGTAATTTTTCGCGCCATTTTTCCAGTACAAGCATGAGTATTACGCAAAAATTTGCAGTGCCATGACATGCGCAAAAGATCAAACTGCTCCTACAAATGCCAAAAAACATCAATATCGTGATCATCATTTACCATAATTCTGTCTATGAAAAAAGAGGCTCATTTAATCCTACTCTCCCCTCATATGATTTCAATCGATTTCCGGCTTCGTGCGTCGACCGGCGCGCGGTGAGCATTTTCGGTAACGTATGCCACGCCGCCAAGAAAAACGTAGACCATTGTATAGGTGGAGTTTTTGAAAAATGCCATGTGGCGCTATTTGCAGACTTGTTTCCCTCCCCCCCAAAAAAAACAAAACACCGTATTTGGGACACTTCAGTTTCCAGTACCAGAAAGTTTGATTTTTACGAAACACAATAAACGTCACGGTGATGCCGTATGGTCAATTTATTGCATCTCCTCGTCCTCCTCCGCGGGTCAGAAAATCATAACCCTTGTTAACCATCACGCACTGTCATTTACGAAATGGAACAATCAGTTTCAACCGGCTTCCAAGTTGATGTCGTGGATCTAATGACTGATGCAAGGCACGGGGTACTCGCATTAAAGGGCACGAAAGACATCGGAGGTGTCAATGCTGGTACATGGTGAGCCCGATTCGCAAGCCGTTGTCGGGTGCCCAGTGTTCAGCCCGGTATAAGCAATACATAGGATGGGGCAAATAAACATTTCTATTACATTTAGTGCAATGCGAAATATTGGGCACAGTGCCTGGACGCATCTGCCCAGTCCCAACTACCAGACCCAAAACTTAAGACTAATGAAAGACGCACTGTGCCATTGTAATGGTTTTGGAGACGCTTTGCCCTAGTCCTGGACGCAATGATTTGACAAATTACTCGTACGGTTCGAAATACACCTTCAGGTCACAAACATTAATGGCCCGCAAGGGCTCCGCCTAAGACTCTTACCTGTTACTGTTCCAGCGGGCCATCGATCACCAAACCAGAATAGATTCAGCGACAGGACTACTGGGGTATCGGGGACCACATCACAGGATTGGTGCCGAGGTCTGGATCAGGCGGCAGTCGCAGGAGCGATGCCGAGGTTTGGCTCAGGAGGCAGCCGCGGCAGCGGCGCCGAGGGTTGGATCAGGCGGAAGTCTCAACAGCGGTGCAGAGGTTTGAACTGGGAGGCAGCCAAGGGAACAGTACAGCTGCTTGTATGAGGCAACGGCAACCGCGGGAACGACATATGTCATGAGCAGGTGTAGGGCTAACACACGGCTTCGTTTCCATGCCCTGACGCACTAAAAAATCCCGAACGCATTCACTCGCTGCGGAGTCGCTCCAGCACAGCCCAGGAGGAGTGCCACCTTATCGAGGACCCGGACTTTTTCTCCGACGGCCGCGCAGATGGCAATGAGACTGGGATCAGACTGGGTCATGGTTAATTTGAGGTATGATTTTAGGCGACGCAGTGTGCTGTCACCTATTTCCGCGGCGCATGTTGTAGTCGGGATGGTGAGCAGGAGGCGAAGAAGTTTCAGGCACTCCGTCAGCAAGGCCCGCCGGCTCTTCGACTCCTTGAAAATTATTATGACGTCAAGGAGGGTTTTGAAGGCATGTGGTCCATCACAATGATCCTGCAGCATCAGCACGCGATGCTTCAGTCGGTCCGTTTTCAGCATAAAGTGGGCAGAGGTGCGTTCGGTTGCAGCAAAGGCTACATTGGTCAGTGCCAGCTCGGACTCAGCACCTTGTCCGTCATCGACAAAATACCATTCATCCGGGGCGCTTTCCAAGCTGTCCATGCTCTCCAGATATACGTGCAAGTATTTGTCCTTGGAGGCTACCGCGTGGATGAGGCTCGGCGCCTTCATCCAATCGTTGTGGACGGCGGGTTCTCCTCGCCAGCCGGGGTTTGCCGATTTGCAGTTTTTCGGCGTTTTTCGGTGTCTCAACTAAAACTAGTCGAAGCCATGGTGACAGTCGCTCACTGCTTGCCTCAGAATCCTCACCTAGTCCAGCCTGGCCACCACTATCTGCTGTTCGGCCTGGATAGCCGTAAACACCGGTGTGGTCATTCGGAGCACCATCAGAGCCAGGTTTAACGAGCACTTGAAGTCGAACTTCTGCATGGAGCGAAGAAATCCACGCGGGGTGCTGCACGCCTCCGGTCGAGCGGCAGGGCCGTCTGCGGTATCGTCCATGGCGTCTCGAATGGTCTCCCAGTTGAGAAGCGTTTTACTGTGTTTTGTTTAAACACTTTTTACACAAAATTCGAGCCAACACTCCTACATTTTACGTTCGGAGTCACTCGTCCTGCATCGCGCTCGATTTCCACAGCAGCGCCATCCGCTGCACGCTCGTTTTGGCGCGTCGGTGGAGGCTCCGGACGGCGCGACCAACTTCGCTCCGGTCCATCACCGCGCGTCTCGTCCCCAGTCGGCCTCAGCTGCTCCATCGTACTCGGAGAGACTCGCCGGACTTCTGCCTGGGCCACGGACCAAAAACAGAACTCTGGCGGCGATAGGTCTGGACTGCGAGCTGGCCGAGAATGGTCCATCAGCCGGCGGTTGGTCGTCACATTTCCGTTTTGAAACCTACGTTACAGAACGGCAATACAGTTTTTCATGGTCAGGAAGTGAACGGTGCTAACGTGTCCCTCTTTTTCGTCACTTGCCACGGACCAATGACGGCGTTGGATAGCCTTGGCTTTGGCTGTGACACATTCTCGCCCGCGTTGAAGCTGGGGAATAATGAGTAAATGCTGGACGAGAAACGGAAGGTCGCAGTTGGCATCGGATAGAAGGATTTGGGTGTCATTAGCGTACTGGGTAGCATGTCCGACTTAAGCAGGCTGAAATCGCTGGAAAGAGGATTAACCCTATTCTCGGAGGGCTAGACTGTATGGTCGATTCCCGGCAAGGGGCGCGGATTCGGCCCCCCCTGAGATCTCGAGAACTACTCTTCCGATTTCATCGCAACAAACGGAAATCGATTTGCCATGACGTGAACTACACTTTTATAAAAAGAAATTTTCAAAATTTTGAAATTTGTGGATACAGGGAGGCAAAAATGTCGAAATGGTGGTACTTTTGGACTTCTTATAACTCCGTTGTTTATCGACCGATTTCGATGAAACTGGCATCAATCGAGAGACTATGGATAGGGCTTTTACCATTGGTACACAAATGTGAAATTTTGAGAAAATTCATGGGCGTTCACAGGATTTCAAAAATAGGGGGATTAGTTTTCTAACAACTGAATGAACAAAGGACGCAGACACTTTTTTTGACTTCTGCTAGTCATGTTACACTAAAGAAGTACAAATCACGTTACAATGTTTGTATAATGCTAGCATAGGCGGTGCCAGGGACATCAAAAAGGGGGAACTGTCATTGTCGCCCGTTTCTCAGATCAACTTGTGACCTTTGACCTTAAATGACCTCCAGTGACCTTGGGGTCACTTGGAGTGATCTTCTGTGCATTTAATATTATCTGTAAACGTTTTCAATCATTTGAATTCACTCCATTTCAAAAATTTCATCTTACGGCTATTGCCATATAGAGTACGCGTACTGACACTTTAGGTCATATCTCCGTGACCCGACCTGATATCAAACTGAAACTTAGTACACAAGTAGAAGGCACCGTTCTACGTCATATATGTTCCGAGTTTGGCATTTGAGAAAAACGGCGCCGAAATTATTGCGGAAAAACAAATTTTGACTTTTGACCTTGACCTAACCTTGCAAAATGACCTCAGATAAACAAAATTACGTCTGCACATTGCCCAGCTATTTAGCTATACATCCATGTAAAGTTTTAAGTTCTATCTTTAACACTCTGTTTTTGGCAGACATTTTCCTTTTACCCTCAACATGGTCAAAAATGGCATGAGGTGCCTCCCAAAAACGTTACCTGGCACCGCCCCTGAGCAAAAACGAATTTTGAAATTTTGTCACGGCACGTAGAAAGAATGTCTAGGAAAAGTCACCAAGTTTCATGAAGCTGCGTTAAAAAAAACATGAAGCTGCGTTAAAAAGCCTGGAATTGGCAAGCAAAAAACCCGAGGGGGGCGGATTCAGCCCCCCTGCCGGGAATAGGGTTAAAAGAAGACGACGGAGGACAGAGAACCCTGAATGACCAAAAAGTTACCAGTTGCCTATCATTTCCCACTTATAACTATCCGTGCAGACGACGTGTAGCATTTCCGAAAAACATGTCTTTCATTGCCATCTTTACACATTTTTAGGAGTTCTGACGCTAAATTTTCCGTCTTGATCCCTCTCCCCACCATTATTTCATATTTTTAGATAAGGTTTTCTGATGGAGCGGGTCCTCGCGGCTTAGCAGTTGGGGGTGGAGGGTAATGCATCTCGAAGAGCGTCATAAAGATGGCATTAAATGACATCCCTGGGTGGCACTGACCTAATGTCAAGATTAGAATAACTGATGACCGTGGCGTGACCTATTGCTAGATGTACGGTAGTGGTGAACGTATGCCGCTTGCACGTGTGACGTCATGAATGGACCGCTTTCGTAAGAGCACTTGGTTTCTGCCGTCTGCTGTGACGTACCCCATGCAGTTTGCCACCCCAATAACGCGAGATGAAGCTCTTCGTAAACGGCACGAGAAGACATTCACCGTTTACAATTGCAATCTTGGACTCATGGCCGACTCTGCATATCCGCAGTCACCGCCTATGTCAAGCGAAATTATTTGGCCTGTGCGATAGTGTAAAAAGTGTCGCGTCTTACGCGCGGGTCAATGAGCTTCAGCACTTCTTTAACATTACTGGCAACTGTCAACTGGGCAAACAACCCACAACGGCGTTACATGGTCGTTGCTACTGAAAGACCCTTGCTGTAGTTTTGGACCGCCCGGATTGGACCGCCCTGATTGCAAAACCCTGTGCGTTTTGCACTATGCATGGAAACTAGCTGTCTCTCACGGGAGTTTTGACAATCTTAATAGTTTCAGTGAAGACAAGATGTCAAGCTGTCAAACATTACCACCTGCAATGCAGAGCACAGCCACGTCCCACCGCATCACCTCTACGTCGACGCCTACTGGCCTTCGTCCCAAAGGCCAAGTTCGTTCTCAGAAGCTGAGGCTGCTGTGGTTGTTTTCTTAACCCGCGAATTACTAGGGACATTTTTTGCCCCTCCCTTTATTCCGTCAAGGACAGCCATAGCAGAACTTTTAGAAATATAGGCAATTCAAATGATTGGAAACGTTTTCAAGCATCGTGAAATGATCTCAAGGTCATGTTATATGACTCTGAGGTCATTCGAGGTCATTTATTGTGAAAGGTCGTAAAATGACGTGATGAACTTCCGACCGTGGGAGTTCCCCTTTTTCATGTTCTTGGCACCGCCTGTACCAATATTTTGCAAACAATGTCATACGATTTGCACTTTCTAAGTGTAACGTGACTATAAAGACCAAAAAATATTTTTAAATTTTGTGTTAATTCAGTTCCAAAATTATGTTCCTCCCGTTTTCCAAACCTTGCAAACGCCTGTGAATCTTCTCAAAACTCCAAATGTGCAATGTGACTCTCCAAATGACAGTGGGAAAAGTCCGATCGATTAGCTTTCGTTTCATGCAAGCTGCATCAAAATCGGCCCATAAACAGCGGCGGAGTTATAACAAGTCACAAATACCCTCCTTCTGACTTCTGCCTTATTGTACCCAACCCTTTCAAGTTTTTCAAAACTCCTTGCAGTTTACGTCATGGCGAATCGATCCTCGTTTGTTGCGATGATATCGGAAGGGTAATTCTCGAAATCTCGGGGGGGAATAAACCCCTCATGCGGGAATGCGCCCTAGCGCTATGGGCACGCAAACAGGATTGATTTCTGTTGGGTGATTGGCGTTTGCGTGGACAATGCACGTGATGGACATTGAAGACCTTTAAAGTGAAAGTAAGCGTAACTCGCGAGAAGGAATAGCACGAGAGAGGGCGTCCTTATCTATCATATAGCTAACCATAAGTCTGCTACACCGATGTTAGTGTACCTGATGCATTGGCAAAGGCTCCTTTTTATATCTCGTCTGTTCTGTTCGTAGACAGTCATCTTGCAGAATATGTCCGTGCTCCCTTCGTACAAAGCCATTGGCCACTTTTCTGATTACAATTCATGCAGTGCCATAGATATGTTTTTTTTTGCATTTGCATTTAAAAAGGTACTTCTGAATTTCAAGAGGAAACACCTTGCTCGCCATGGTACCACAGGGTGCGTTACTAGTTGCCGCTCATTCTACGTAAGGTCCAAACCGCCTGATCTCGTCACCTGTGTTAAATCTCGATACATTGCTGAATTTGGGATTCCGAGTTCTCGTCTTGCAAAAAAACCCTGCGAAATCACGTGTTCTTAACGCAATGCATACAGCCATACCATACAACGAATGTTGTGCGAATAACCGACAGGGACTGGACCCCCTATGAAATGCCTGGATTCCAAAGGACCGCCGTCGTTACCAATCGAGACTGATTTCAAATCTAACACAATGACGAGTTGCCCAGAAGTGACATGTGACAACGTTGGACATCAAACAAAAATCTGAAGTAAGCCTGCGTAATACATTTACGAAGTAGGACACAAGCAGGAGTGATGTTTTCACCCACACTGCTGACTGTTGGCAGTCGCCACCAATGGAATCAAAGTCACCAACAAAGAACTTCTGCGCTAACGAATGTGGAGTATTGGTAGAAATCCGTGCAATTTGTCAGAAAACTGCATGAATTATGTGGTCTCCAATTGCCTGGCATCATTCCTATTTCTAGTGACAACACGCGCTAACTATTCACAAAAAGAACGTCCGATACCGATGAAATGTTAATGCCGCGGAGGGATTTCCCAAGTCGACGGACGGTGCAACAGCCGTAATAGTGTTGTCAATTGCAGCACAGACGCAGTGGGTGCTTGTGAGTAGCCTCAGAAGCAGCATGGTCTCAAAAGCTGTCCGGTCTTACTAGCCGTGCGGCTTCAGCAGCAGCGCGGCCCCAGAAATTGCGCGTGCGTGGCCTCAGCAGCAGTCTCAGAAACAGTATAGCCTCAGCAGCTGTACGGCCTTCGTAGCAGCCCGGTATCAACAACAGAGCACCCTCAAAAACATGATGGCCTCAGTAGCAGTGCTGCTTCAGTAGCAGTACGGCCTCAGTAGCAGTGCTGCTTCAGTAGCAGTACGGCCTCAGTAGCAGTGTTGCTTCAGTGGTAGTACGGCCTCAGTAGCAGTACGGTCTCAGTAGCAGTGTTGCTTCAGTAGCAGCGCTTCTTCGGTAGCAGCGCTTCTTCAGTAGCAGTGCAGCCTCAGTAGCAGTGCTGCTTTAGTAGCAGTACGGTTTCAGTAGCAGTGCTGCTTTAGTAGCAGCGCTTCTTCAGTAGCAGTGCGGCCTCAATAGCAGTACGGCCTCAGTAGCAGTGCTGCTTCAGTAGCAGTACGGCCTCAGTAGCAGTGCTTCTTCAGTAGCAGTGCTGCTTCAGTAGCAGTACGGCTTCAGTAGCAGTACGGCCTCAGTAGCAGTGCTTCTTCAGTAGCAGTGCGGCCTCAGTAGCAGTACGGCCTCAGTAGCAGTGCTGCTTCAGTAGCAGTGCGGTTGAGCAGGCACACTGCAGAGGAACGGCAGCTGCTCCTCGCAGGCCATGCTCGCCCCCAGACCGTTGACCACGGCCAGGCAGTCTCCGGCCTCGTCCGGCTCGCCGTCGGCGAACCGAACGCCTGCCGCGGGCTGGCCGCTGCCGTCGACGAATGCCCCTGGCGGACTGCGGGTGGCCCCCAGCCAGTAGGAGGGCGGCGACTGGCCGTGCTGACTCGCCAGCTCTCGCAGCGCGCTCATGTGGGTGAACGTGGCCAGAGCGCCGCCGACCGCGAGGCGGCTGCAGTGCTGATCGGCCGCCTCCCGGCCGAGTGTGGCGTTGGTGACCATGAGGTAGCAGCCGCCGTCCAGGGGGAAGAAGCTGGCCGGGCAGCTGGAGGTTGCCAGACACTGGCTCCGGAGCTCGCAGTAGACGCCGCCTCTGACCTGAGTCGAGCAGGGAAAGCGGCCTGTCTCGGTGTCGCCTGGAGGTTTGAAACTCATGCAGTGGCCGCTGTACGCCGCGATATTGCTCTCAGTGACGGCAAACGGCAGGATGGAGCCGTCGACGTTGTGCCATTCCAGCGTGCCGCGGTCGCGGACTGGACCGACCCAGCCGTGCGAGGTTCGTGCCGGGTTGTCACGCAGGTAGACAAACTTGGCGCTGCTGTTGTACGACGGCACAACGGCTTGCGGCGCCAGGTTGAAACAAAAGGCCTTGGCGTCAACGAAAGTCATTGGTGCTTCAAACCAACGGTGACAGAGATTACAGAACTGCTGCCAGTCGGCCAGGCAGGGCCCGTGTCGGATCTGAAACGCGCGGGAGGACGACGCCTGCACGCTGAAGTTGGTGCCCAGCTCGCAGGTGCCTGCGCCGGCATCCAAGTTGAAGCCGCGGCACTGCTCCTGCCGCAGACAGAAGAGAGCGCAGCGCAGCGGGCTGCGGCCTGCACGGACGGCCAGCAGCCCGCCGACGGCCAGCGGCGGCGTGCCGACGAACGTCTCGCTCACGACCGAGCCGCAGACCAGCAGCAGGAGCAGCGGCGCCGCTCTCGGACGCCGCCGATTGAACCGCGCCGTCATCGTCGGAGGAAATAGCCGCCGAGCCTGCGATTATACAGACGGAGAGACCGGCAGCATCGGCAGGTGGCAGCCTAGAAGACTCCGGCAACAGTCCAGGAGACAATGATGTCAGCAGCAGAGACGTCGGCAGAATCGGAAACGACGCCGACGGGGTGGTCCAGTCGTCGTCGGCGACAGGCGAACAATGCCGTCGGACTCCTTCGATCGTGACGACATCGTGCCGTTCAAGTATGCGTGCCGCTCCACCATTGCAGAAGACATAATACGCGTCGTGCTGCCCTATTTTTCGCAAACTGGCCCTCTTGCCACTTACCTAATTAACCCGCCATCGAGTGGAGTAGAGTGGAGTGTGGGAAAATGTTTAACGCCCACCTGGGGTATTTCTTAGGTATCTACCAAATGAATAAACTCAGCGTCCTGAAACTTTCAGTGTCTTTTCGTACACCCACTGCGCACACACTGATAAAACTTTGGAAACAAGGTCATCTTAGGTCATACCCTAATTACGTCAAGACTTCCATGTTTTGTGATTCGACGTCCAATTTTGGTCCATTACCGTATTGTCTCTACTTTTACAATGTATAGTGATTGTGGGTTGCACTACATATCAGTATAGCCCGAAAACTCAATACGGAGCTCCTCTGACCTCATGCTAGGTCATCCTATGCCAGATATGCATTTTTCATTTCTCGGGTCCGGGAAAATATACATTTTAGAAAGGGTACTGAATAGGCTGGTCTTGGGGATACGGCCAAATAAATAACCGAATTTTCTTGCAAAAAGATTCACGTGCAGTTTACACAACAGTTCCTTGCAACATTGCAGCATTTTTTGTATTATGCCCGCTGGTGGTAAAAATTATCGTGCTCTTATTACTCCGACTTTGAAACCGCAAAATGTTGCAAGTTTGCATGTGCACGATAATTTGGCAGTTTCGAGGTTTTGTTATCCCCAAAGCTCTTACTAACGTTTTTTTTTTTTGAATTTTTGCGTCGAATGGGCCAGGAAACATGTCTTGCATGACACGATATAACAAAGGTCAACTCTGACCTCACCTGTGACCTTGAATTATTATGACCTTGGGAGTGGTGGCGCTTAGAATATGAGATGAAATTAAGGTGCCGGGAACATAGTGCCATGCAAACTTCAGTCTTGATGTGCTTTTCTGTGGTTAATCAGCTTTGGAGAAAATTGCCTCCTTTTCATGTCTGAACCTGACGTCATCAGTGGCCACAAAGTTTAACAGATGTATGTCACAGGACAGGACTTCAAGGCTCCGCGCTATAGATTGGTGTCTGAATCGATCAAATCGAACGGTGGGCTGTTGTGGCAGACGGGGAGGTTAAACGTCCCCCGCCGTCATTGGAAGGCTGGCGAAATACCCCAGTCAGCTGATCCTCGCCGGGCGTAACAATTTTATCTCGACCAAAATCTGTACAACTGGGTGTTTGTAAGTTCGCAGGCGACCTTTACTTTCAAAATTCAGAAATAATTAATGACGGGAGCATAACAGATTTGGGGATGATGTTTTTGCCGGATTATAGTACAAAAGTTCTGAAAAATTTAAAGGCGATTTGAGAAAACGAGCTTGAGGTTCTAGCTTGGATCTTTCAGTACTACCAGAACTTCAAATGCAAAAGTCATCTACTTTCTCCTTTTTTGATCACGTCGACCCGTGCAAACCTCAAGCTTCTTTTCTTTAAAAAACAGTTCTGCTCATAGTTTCCTGGAAATGAACGGAAAGGACGAAAATCCCCAGCTTGCTCCTAAGGCGTCGAATCGGTACGAACAAGAGAAAAGCAGGCCTACGTGAGTGGTTTTCACAGTCGCAAAGCTGCGCAGGAGATCCCATATTTAACTCGCCAGATTTTACAGCATTTGAAAAGATTTTCGTCTTAAAACATCTTAACAGTAGTTCCAGATCACTTAACATTTATGGTAGGCCTGAGAATCGTCGTTGACACATTTGATATGAATGTGATGATAGCACAAATAGTCCAAAATACTGATTCAGATGTTCCTGTTTTAAAATATCCTTACAAAACTGTCGCTTTGTCTCGGGTTCTCTACATCTTTGTCGCAAGGAATCCATCTGGGAGTGCAAGCCGCGCTTGTACAAATCAGGACAGCGAAGTCTTCCGTTGAAAATAGGTAACCGTAAGCTCAGTGCCCAGCAACGCGCGCCGCCGTCTGTTCACTATGCGGTCGGGAATTCAGACTATCCTAACTGGAGGTATCCCCGGTCGCACACTCTTCATAGAGCGGCACAGAACGGTGCGGCGTTATGTGGGCGGATGCTGGCCCCACGCGACAAAGCTCTTAATTAGAAACGCCGTTCGCGAGTCGACCTCTGCACGGTTCTCCAGGAAACGGCGCAGTAAATCGTGCGCGGCGCACATGACACTGCGGACAGTGAACGGCCAGACGCATCAGTACTCGGCTTGGTTGTGAAAGCCGGCGTGGCTTTTCGCGAAAGACGAAAAGTAACTCGCCAGCTTCAGCCGCTTACTGCTTATTGGTAACATCATTCCAAAAACACATCACGCAACAGTTCATCCCTGGGGCAAAATGGGAACCTTGCCCATGACCGCAAAACAGAACCTAACCATAACAGCACACCAATGGTATTCCGCCCATTGGCTGGCGTTGGAGCAGTTGTAACATCACGAGGATGCAATAGCTGTATTACATTTGCTGTCTTCTCGGGCCGAAGCTTCGTTCGTACCTGATACCTAATTATCCGTCAACGGGCCAAGGGGTGAATGAGCGCCTTCTCAAGTTTTTGAGGATAACTAAAAAAGAGCACCCCTCAGGTTCTTAGAATAGCTAAAAAAAACAAAAAGACGCAAACATACGAAACTTATCGTTTGATGAAGTATCGTTTGATGCTTCATTTTTACAACTTGTGTATATTTTTAAACTTGGGTCACCTCGGGTCATTGACGTAGAACAGGTCAAGTAAACTGGCATAAAATTTCGTGAAATGCACCGATTGACACGAATTTTTCGGAAATGTGCAGGCCATTGGCCTGAGGACAGCCAAACTTCCGGCCTTCATCATGTTTGCTATTGAGATTGAGAGGTTGGTTAGGCCGTTCTGAGGCTTGGATGTACACCCTGGTGCTTCTCACGTCATTTGCACTCGTTGCTGTTCCTCTTGACCGTTGACCTGAGGTCCGCTCACGTTTGATATCAAGTTTTCAGGCCCGCAACCGAGCACTTTCCTTTGGTTTACAGTTAGAGAATAGTTACTTGTAGTCGACCCGGTAATGTATTGCGATCCACCATGTAACGTGTCACCGTCTGATTGTTGGCTGGCCGAGACCAAGGCCCGGCCTGTTGTGCCCCTCGACGCGTCGTGACGACTGCCCCACGACGCAAGTGTCCTCCCCCCCCCCACTTACCTTGCTCTGCTGCAGTCCGACTGCCGGCTGCGCCGTCTGAGGGTTCGTCAGGTGTCGCTTGTCCCTCTGCTCCCGTTGGGGGGGGGGGGGTGCGAGACTGTTGTGTCTCGGAAGGAACCTGGCACTGACCAGGTCTTTAGAAGTATTACTTAGATGTGCTGTTCTGTTCCGCAAGCGCGTCGTTGAAGTTTAACCTTCCAGCTGTATGTGCGATTAGAATGACATTTCATATCGCATCCATACCTTCCTCGCATTCACATACCTCACGAACGTTCCGCAGAGTACTCCGTCTGGTTCCCTTCGATCATCGTGCGCTTTGTACCATTCGTCGCCTTACAGCATCCAGCTCCGGGACCTGAGGTAGCGAACGACGGGTCATTGTTGCCGTTGCCCTCCGTCTCAGAACGTTGGAAGATCTAACGTGATTTTAAATGTTCCTACTGGCGCCTGTGCCGCGCTGACGGGGTTAAGTTTGGTTTCGGGCCTGCCATCCCGCCCCTCTGCTCCCCCTTTGTACTTATGTAGGTGACACACTCTTGTTGACGATGGGCTGAGATTCCCAAAACACATGAACACCGGCGACATGTTGGTTCAGCCCCAGCAATTTTTTCAACCAGTCTGTGTTCTTGCGTGCTAATTATAGTACCAATCCATATGTACGTACACTCAAAATGGTTTCTGTAAGCTCCAGTGCTTTAAGCAAGGGTTTAAATACAGCAGCTTTTGCCACCAGGGGATCTTGGCTTTAGTGACTAGTAACATTTTGTTTTACTACCCATGCGTCTCCTAAAATGTTTGTAGAGTCTTAGGCAGATACTGGAGGTTATGCGGTGTGCATTAGTATTATGACATGGAGGAATATGGGTTTTAGGGCAAAAGCTCGTATCGCAGAAGCTCGTCGGACAAAAGTTCGTCGGACTAACGTTCGTCGGGCAAAAGTTTGTCGTGTAAAAGTTTGTCTAGGGCAAAAGTTCGTCTTGGACAAAAGTTTGTCGTGCAAAAGTTCGACGTGAAAACGTTCCTTTAGGGCAATAGTTCGTCAAGGGTGAAAGTCCATCCAGAACAAAAGTTCGTCCTGGACAAAAGTTTGTCTTACTGAAGTTCGTCTAGGGCAAGGGTTCGTTTGGGACAAAAGTTCTTCTCGCAGAAGTTTGTCTAAGACAAAAGTTGTTATAAAGCAGAAGTCCATATGGGGAAACGTTTGTCTGGGACAAAAGTCCGTCATGCAGAAGTTTGTCTAGAACAAGAATTGTCAAGGGCAAAAGTTCATCTAGGACAGGTTCGTTTCGCTAATGGAAACGTTCGTACTGCAAAAGGTTCGTATGGAAATGGATTGTAGGAAAAAGCTTCGTTAGGGAAAACGTTCGAAAGGAGAAAGTGACGTAAACTAAAAGAAAAAGGGCTCATAAAGTTAAGGTTCATAAACGGGTTCGGAAGGTTAAGGTTCGGAAAAGAACGGGCCTAGAATAGTAACCTAACCTAATCCAACCTATCATAACCTTTTTGCCCTAGACGAACTTTTGTCCCAGACGAACTTTTGTCTTAAAGGAATTTCTGCGGAACGAACTTCTGTCCTGGACGAACTCTTATCCTAGACGACGTTTTGTCCTGCATGGACTTTTGCTGGACGAACTTTTGACGTAGACGAACTTTTGTCCTACACGAGCGAGACGAACGATTGCCCTAGACGAACTTTTGTCCTGGACGAACTTTTGTCCTTCACGAATTCTGGCCATATTGTAGCAGAGTTTTTCTGCTTTGCGTGATAGTTGGACTATTGGCGACCTCGTTTGTACCAAATTTTTCTCTTTTTTCAGTATTTCTTTTTCCACAAGTTCTTCTCGCCAATTCTCCGTTTATTCGTCAGAGACACAGAGCTTGCAATTTCACCACCTATATTCTTGACGTCAAACACTGACCACTCACAACAATAGCACTTCACTACGTCACGAGCGTCACGAGCTCCACCACATGTTGAGTCGATAGATACGGCGCGAAAACTGGCCCTGCTTATATGCTGCCTACGAACGGAAATGACGAAAGGGGATGGTGCAATTATGATATGTAAAGCGGATCAGGAAGCGTTTTGCAATCCGAATATTCTAGAAAGACTAGGCTTTAGCCAATGAACGAGCCTGAGAACGCAAGGAATTCAAAGAAATGGATGATGTTAGGCGGATGCAAGAGCTCAGAAGTTTCCGCGGGTGTAAGCTATTTTAAGATTAGAAAAAGCAAGTGTCGTTTAACATTACGGATATGATCCACCGAGCGGCGCTGCGGCACGACTGATGTACCTGGGGCGTGAATGCGTTCTCAGACGTCTTTGTCTGAATTTCTTCGGTGCCGACTGGGGGAACTAGAGTTGAAGATGTCTGGTAGCCTTAGACAGTGTTCCAAAGCAAAGGCTTTTGAAGGGAAACCTTCACGATTTAGAAAAACTTAGCAAACATTGAAATTCGAAGGTTTTCTGATACGGGAATTTTACAGCCATGGTGTGAACTTTGTTACACATATGAACTTTTGCGCGACGAGCTTTTACCCTTGACGAACTTTTGTCCGACGAAGTTTTGTTCTTACAACTATTACCCGACGAACTATTGCCCAACGAATTTTAGTACGAGGAATTTCTGCCGAAAAGCAGGAATAGGTAATACAAACGGATATGTTTAGTAGGGACACGGGTTTCACCGAGTAGTTGAACAGTTTTACTGCAGTGTGTTTGCTGGTTTTTCCGTTGCATTTATTGACTGTTGAACTGTGAAAGTGGTGTTTTTTGGAACATTTCCAAAAACAAACGATGAACTGAAACATCTCAAGCACCTCCACCAGGTATCAGGCCTGTAGTTTTCCATCATTAACCCGCCCCCGACAGGGGGGCGTTGACCGCATCCCTGAGGTTTTTCAAAGATTGCGAGGAAACAAACGAGCACAGCGCCCCGAAACTTTGCGTACCTTTTGCTTGATCATTATTATAACTTTTGTCAAAGTTTTCACCTCAGGTCAAGTAAGGTGTATGACCTAGGTCAGGTCAAGTGGACCTATGTCCAAAGGCGTTTAGCGCCCTGTAACTTTTTCGCAAAACATGATATTACAATAAGTCTTTCAGAGATTAGAGATCTTGATAGATGCAACAGCTCTGCTATCTCGGGTTTTTCGAAATTTTCCGGGTCATTGACCTAAGGCTAACCTAATTTCTAAGACGTCGTTTTTTCCGGGATTTGACGGAACTTTTTTATAACATTTTTAGTGTGCGATGATGCAGACATCCCTTCAACGTCAATGGACAAAGTATCAATGACTTCCAGCCATTGACCTGAGGTCAGGTCACGAATAACTGTTATGAGCCGAAATGCACCGCCATCAAAATCGGCGACGAATTACTAAGAACGGGCTGAAAAAGCCAGAACTGACCCGCACAGCTGCATCTGATACCAAGAAATTCAGAAAGTTTGAAAAAAATATTCAGTATTTTGGAAACAAACAGACTCTCGCAAATAGAGCTCGGCCAACTATGCAGATTGATGAGTACTGAATCTTTGGAAAATTTAAGCATGAGAAACCTTCACAAGAACCACTAGGATATAGAAGATATAGAAATATTACACGGAAAGGCCTATGTCACAAAATAAACGAACGCCAAAATTAGCTCCCGTTGGTTTCATACTGCGTTCGTCTACGGCGCCCGCCAGCAGTTGGCGCAAAAATTACCCTGTCTGTAACTCAACGTTTCGGCGCATATGTTAAACCAATCGGAGAAATTAGGCATGTATCGACCTCTGCAGACTTTTACCTGTTCATTGGTGCCTTTACCTGGGCTTAATTAATCATAGCCCTTGATATCAAGGCAAGGGCGCAGCCAGGATTTTCCTGATGGGTGGAGCGGAGATCAGTGTGAACTGAAATCATCCGAAAACCGCCTGCCGGGAAGACGATATGAATGGTTTTCGCAAGTAATGCTGGTCTAAGGGGGATGGGCCCGGGCCACGCTTGAGGCGCCGATAGATCCAGGCCGCTTCTCGGTTTTATGCAGTTGGCTGTGAAAAAAAAACATATTTAGGGCGTAAGTGGCTTACATATTGCCCAAAACTAAAAAAATGAGACTAATTTTTGAGCTATGCCACGAGTGTTCCAGTGATGTGCTTATTTTTATTGTGTGACGAGCCGGTCGTGGGTTGGGGGGAGGGACGCTCAACAGCATCCCCCAGTCGGGCGTGATCGGCGACAACTGCCAGTCGGGCGCAAGTTAATTCTACACGTTTCTTACCTTGTTCCTGTAATTTATTTGTCGGCCTGCTCAACGCAGAGGTCAGTGCATTACGCCATTTGCAGCGGCAAAATGGCGTATCCTAGCCTAGTTTAAGTACACGTGCTGTCTTCCCAACAACTTTAAATCTTCTCCTACCATTGCCCTTTAGTTCTTTCCTTCTGCCCTTCTCCATTCTACTTTTCACGCGCATTTTTATATGTACCGTCACCCATGAACAGACGACCGGGAGTTTCTCCCGTCCACGATGCGTGGCGACGCAAAGAAAAAAAATCGTACGTTACCACCTCTTTAACCTAAAAAAACTTAAAAAACAAAAATTCGCTGCAGCCTCTGATAGGAAAGGAAAATAAAACAGACCACAAATGAGGAGAAAATGAGACAATAATTGTTACAAGATTTTCTGTGTCAGTGGATTTCCCAAAGGCGAAAAAAGTAAACTGTCCAGTGCTATAGCATCTGGTTGGCCACTGCACTTTCCCAGGATTGGGTAAACTGAGGATTAGTGTAAAGTTTCATGAAATTCGCCTGAGTTCATGCGAGGTCACCGTTGCAGAAGTTGAGTTTATACCTAGATGTCCAGTTTTATCTCTCTGGTTTATTTCACAAGTCAGTGATAGACCTAAATATAAAAAGAAGAAACCCATGCGTGCTTGAAATCAGGTCACAATACGACGTTAAGCCAATTCATACGACCGACCTCATATAGCATCGTATTGGTTACGGATGTGGAACTCAAGGAGTTTCATTCCTAATTTACTCCTTGCTGTTTTGTTTGCATTGTTATTGATCCTCGACGGAACGCGAAATAAAACAAAGAAAACGGCTGAAAGTTAGGTTGGGTCTCAAGTTCAGGGCAGATCACGTCGGGTTATTGGCGTTCTAGTCTGTCGGTATTAAAAAAAGATGCTCGTACAAATGATTTGTACCGTTTTGGAAACATACATCGACAACAACTCGTTTGCGACGTTCAAAAATCTCACAGGTTTAGCGAAATGAAAAATGACGCCATATCAGGTTATCTGATTCGAAATGCGACTATATTCATGTTTTAAATATATATCGCCATCTTTTGCACTTCATTAGCTTTCCATTAGCATACTCAGAATTGCTGTAACTTTCGTAGGGCGGAGGTAAAACTTCTCTTCAAAATCCTATTTTCTACATCTTTAGGGAAAAAAGCTGAATTACTTTTCAGAATTTTCCTAAAAACTGTAATGCTCTGGAACGTACTTATGAAGAGCTTTTTAGTTATACAGATTTCATTTTTCTCCGACGTTCCGTTTGCGAGGAACAGGGGAGCGTCGAAACTTCTCTCCCCGCGGCTCCGGCCGCCCACGTCAGAGTGCCAGTTGGGCGCGGGTGAAGGTTTTTAAATAGTGGTTCAGACGGCGGTAGTCTTTTATGTCCAGAAATGGTTCGAGCTGCACGTTTTTGGAAAAGCTTAATTTTATTTCATTGTAGAGCAATGTGTTACCCGAAATGAGGCAGCTGTAATTTAAGTGTGGTAATATAAGTGCGTCGTGTGGAAGAAGCAATCAATAAATGTAGACCTGTAAAGAATTCCTACGTTTCTACTCACAACTTAATACTTCACGTGGCTACTACTTACATAAACACATAAACACGCAAACACATAAACACATAAGCATACAGGCACATAAGCACACTATATAAACACTACTCACAACTCTGCGCACATGACTTATATGTTAATTCTGGGATAAAATACCATCTATGTATCGTCGACAAACTGGGTTTTTCTTCCATTTAGCACCACGTTTTTATTTTTTGTTCTTCCGCGAATTATTATTACGTTGACTACATGCTTTTTCTGTTTGATAAAAGTTTATTAGTGTGCAGCCGTTTGCAAATTTCTGAAAGCTCATCATCAGTCACAATTTGCGTATGTTGAGCATTATGATGCTAACAAAATAAGGCAGTATCATCTGCATACAAAAGACAATTTGAGTTTTTGTTTATACGTCTTTGAGAAAATCGTTATCTAGATCAAAGGTAGGAGAAGGCTAAGTACTGCTTCCTGAGCACCTGACGTAAAATTTAAGGTTACAGATTGGGTTCTTCCAGATAAATAAGAAGATACAAGTTTTTGAGCACTGCCAAAAAAGCCACATTTTTAGTCTTATTACGAGTATTTTCGGATCAGCTGTGACAAAAGCATTTCAAAAACAACGTAGATACCACATCCAAAGGACATTTTTCAAATGCTTTGGTTGTTTTCTCTTGTAGCAATTGTAGCAATAGTTGTAGCAATAGTTGGTTGGCATGTAGGTGGATAGTCTACCTTGAAAACCACACTGCATATTGCTTACTATATCATTACTGCTAAAGAAATACATAAGCCTCTCAAGAATGACTTTTTTGAGAACTTTTCAGACATGTCGTGAAGGATACTTATTGATCTAAAGGTACCAAAAATATTCCTTTTACCGGGTTTACAGACTGGCATAATAAAAGCAATGTTTAGCTGGTTTAGGAATATGCCTGCTTTTAAGCAAATGTCTATCAAGCATGTTGGGTAGTAATAGCATGACAAGTGTTCCTGGAAAATTGAGCGTTCATCACATGAAACCACGCGACTTTTATCACTGCTTTGGTATGAGTTAATTATTCTGCAGTGGCGAGGTCCACTGCGTGCATCTCATTGTTTGGAATATTAGTAACGAAGCTGACTGGGTTATCATTTGTTTGGGGAATTTGATGTTGTAAATTTATGCCTATACTTGAGGAAAATTATTAAATTAACCAGGAATGTCTTTTGCATTAATTATTTCATTACTGTCTGCCCCTAGAAGACATGGAAAGACGAATTTGTCACTTTCCTGCATTGTTACTGTAAGTGTTCTGTATATTTTATTTCAGTTCTGGTTATATGTTATTCAGACCATTTTTTTCTTGGAGTTAATTTTTGACATAATTCCCCTTAGAAAGTTTAATTATTTTATTAAATATGTTACGATATCATGCATACTTTGAACTGTACTTATCAGTTGGACTTTGTTCCTTAATGCAAATAAATTGCAGTGGCTGTTTATTGATGGAAGTATGATATGCCTTATTCATGGTTCTTTTGCAGTGGTTTAACGGTTTGTACGATGCAGAAGGCTATATTTGTTAATGACAGTTTCATATGCTCCGAACAATATTTCGCATGTCATGTCTGGATCTTGAATATTGTTGAAATCCACCGAAGACTGGACCAGGAAGGAAAATTATCAATCTTCCTAGAATCAAATTTTGCATGCCTATGCCGAAGTTTCGCATTTGATCTCTTGAAGCATGTTGGAAGCTACGTGGATTGGACAAAAATCTCGAAAACCCCTAAAAATAGTGCCAATTTTCTGTACAAAGTCCAAAGTGTTGCAGAAGATATTTCTAAGGATCCATAATGTTTTCTGATGGCCTTGTGGTTTTGAATACTATAAACCAGAAAATGCAGAATAGGCCAAAACTGAAGGCGGTAGAAATAAATATTGTTTTATATCCTTCTGCAAAGAAGTTTCTGCAGTTTTCAAATTGCGTGAGCAACATTGTAGGCTCTAAATTGGGAGGTCTATAAATCTGGCCAATGACAATATGGGTATTGGTATGCATAATGCACGCAACAAACAGGCATTGCGTGCAGTTTTTTTCTTCAATTACGATTGGTGGTTCAGTCACACCACTGATGATTCAAAATATGATTGATAACAACAGGTATATGCCATGGAGTCATTTATGACGCTTACGAACAACGACTGGTTTCTAACGACCAGGTTCTCCCGAACGCGTTTTTCCGTTCGTGGACGTGCTGACGTGCTGTCACGTGGCAGTTGCAACCAAACATTTCCGGCCGCCGAACCTGTGCGTGTCGTGCGGCAGCAGCCCCAGATTTCTGTTCTGTGACACGATCGATTTGTCACGGTAATTATCGCGCCGTTGGCGGAAGAGCTGTCTCGTCAAATGTCCTAAAAGATCGTGTGACCATATTATCGTGTTGCCGGCGTATTATCTGACGTTTGGCATCTGATAGTAACGTCAAACGTTGATCATGCATCTGCAGAGAAGCGTGGCGGTATTATGCGAGGTTTAAGAGAACTGCTTTTCTTCACGTCGCACTTGGGCGACTTGTGAAACTAGTTCGTCTTGTAAAATTCCAAGGAACAATTTATTCGGCAAAAGAAACTGGAACTGCTAGTATCTGATACCCCTCGTCAAGGAGTGTATAAAAATATGACAGGAGGTTTCATGTAGTGCACATGCCGGCAGAACCGTAGGATGAATTGATGCTCCTCCCAGTTTGGTTGGAGTACCAGATTGGCGTGGGCCGACATGGCATTCCAAGCAGCATTACTTGAAGAAATATGCCCCTCTCTTACCCAGCCGAACGTCCGCATAACAGTCATAATGTGATGTTCCTCCACTCGAGCCTCGGTTCCAGGGTGATGTGTCGTTTGGGACAATGTGAAACCATGAAGAACCTCGTTCATTGCAGAGTTGCTAAAGTGAACCTATGAATGTTCAATCACGTAAAGCTGTTTCAATTTCGCGATATTTGTTTTAGCATGAATATGTTCCATTGCTCCTGAAATGCCCGAATTGGACGAAACATAAAAAAACGTGAGTTAACGCGGAGACCGATCACTTTTATTGGCGCAAGCTCGGCGCAAGGGACGCATTTCGAGATTTGTTCATACAACATACGCTTAATGATGAGAAGAATACTAAATATTTTTAAGAAGATCGTAAACGCCAGAGATGAGAATGATTAATTTTCATTTGCTGTAACTGGTGAATTTGGGGACCAAAACTGAAATTTGGTATCATGCTTATAAACATGTTATGTTGTATTAAATTTCTTGTTGTTGCTGTTAAGCGTACGATGCAGCAAAACGAGGACATTAACAAATTGACGCACGAAGATCGTGGGCGGCAGGATTGTTGCTGTTGCCAAGAAGTCTGCCAACAAAAATATTTTTTGTATATTGAAAAGCATCCTTAACTCATGCCGGAAGAGGGGATGCCATCCCCCAAGCAGTGTTTCCGGGAACACGGCACTACGGCGCACGACAGCGCCATGAAATCTGGCATGGATGATACATTCATGACATGTTTTGCGAAAAACAGTGACCCTAGGTTGTCTCAGGTCACTGAACTATAACCCGATATTGCAGGCTTGTGGAGCGATTTTTGCGCTAAATGTAGCTTTTTACTCTTTCAGAGCAAGAGATATGCATAAACGGCAAATCACGGGCATGAAATTGGTTCCAAATGGTTTTCAACTCGGACTTCAACCTGACGTGGAAGGCTGCTCGTTGATCTGACGAGGTCGAACTATGTGCCGTTGGATTTCTTGGGCTCACAGCTATCGAGTGCTTTTCGTCCCGTGGAGATAACTCAGTTTGGGGCCATAAGGCAGGGAGGTACTTATCACCGCCTCGTCGTGCGAGCGAAAATCCCTCCCGTCCGGCGAAGGTCTTTATTCTTGGTCCATTCATATTATAGGGCAGCGTCATTACATCCCTCATTTAGTGCCATTCTGGTAGGCTGGTTTGCAGTGCCACCCGCTGGCCAGTTGAGTACACGCTGCTGGTGGTCATAAGCCGACGGCCGCGCGGGTTCAAAGACCTGGACTTTGTTGCGTGCGTGGCTGCTGGCGCCACGCTCTTCAGAACGGGAGCGCCGCTCCACTGCGCAGGCTGGCCAATTCTGGCCGGCACGACCGCCCTGTTCACGGTGCTTGCGGCCCTGAACTGTCAGCCTTACGAGGTACTAACGTTCGACACGGGCGCATTTCCATAGATCTCGATCGGTGATGCGGTTCAGAATTGCTGACCGTATGACGGACTAACGTTCCATGTAGATCAGTCTCTACAGATCAGAATCGGCGAACACGGCACGAGATTTGTTGCGTGGGAACGCCCAACGAACATTCTGCACCTTTTTTCTATATTCCGTTGAGTTTCGAAGAACACCCAGTAATTCAAGACTGTCGTGTCCCTAACTGATCACCGAAGCCGTTTCTTATACCTTATTTTGCTTGGGTGGATTTTTCTTGAAGTCCAGGCGGGCACCCATTTGTTTCCCCTCCCCGAGATCTGCAGCTTCAGGGGAGCAAAAACGGGGTAGGCGGGCGATTTTCGTCGTCGGACGTTAAGTGTTTCATATACGTAGTTTAACTGTGGTATTCACTTGTTAGCCTTTATTTGCCGTATTCAGTGTACATTTCAAAGCAATTTCTGGGTCTGCGGCGGATTCAAATCTCGTAGACAGAGGGTACGTTCTGAAAACTTGTTGACGGTCTTTATAGGCTAAATTTTGCCTAGTTATCTGGGACAACTTCAATAGCCTCGCATGGCCCGATAATTAAAATCCATGGGAAACGTCGATGAGGGGTAAAAGAAACCAAAATTGTAGATGATGGTGTTGTACGGGACGGGACAGCAGGCGTCAATGGGGCATGAGCAACGTCATTCATATTTCCTTGTTTCTCGCCTTTCTTCCTCAACTGTCCACGCGAATGCATTTGGAAGCATCGGCCGCATATTTATATTGCACAATGTTCTCATCGGGTTGGAATCAATGATCGAAATCACTCTGCCTTTGTCTTTTGTGATGTCCAGATATTCTACATGCTATGGGAATCGCCAACTATGGTAAAGGTCATGCCCTGAAACCACTTTGTCCAATAATATCGGATTGCAACACTGATAGTTAAAGAACTACGTGAAGTAAGAAAAGAAGTAAAGAAGTACGTGTCTGAAGCAATCTCAACATGGCCAGATATGCCTCCGGGCAGCGACTCTTGGGACCGCTGTTCATGTTTTGTTTCGTTTTGTTTTGTTTTGTTTTCACTTGAACTTTAAGTAAAGTACCATAAAATGTCAGCGCAATGGCGCAAAAAATGATTTCGGCTTCGGGAAGACCACAAGCATGTGGCCAAATAGGCCCGAGTATGAAAATTTGGTTTATCACGATTTCAGTTTTCGAGACCAGCTTTGACTTTTGCATGTTTTGATTTTGTTCCGCAAAGCCTATAGCCAGCCCATCACTTGGGGCACGGAGATAAAACTCAAAATCAATTTGGCACTTTCATGAAAGAAGCCCAGTTAGAAGGCAGGTCCTCCTTTATATCAAACACCGAGTGCGCAGAGCTGGCTGTCAGCTGTGTGGTATCTTCTACTAGAAGCGTATGCAATGGTGGCCATAGACGACGTTTTACCATATGCTAACATCAGGCTCGTCTCGTGATATTCTTCCAGAGGATAGAATGCCAGGATACAGTGGTCCATATCATTCTCTCCCTTACGGAATGGTATACAGCATCCGCCCTTGGCTGCACCGTTTCCTTTATGGCCTACCACATGGCTGGGGCTGCACTATCTCGGGGCTGCACGCACCCGCCTGCAGCGCGCTGACCTCGCCTGGTTTACTGCGGGTCTTCTCAGCCAGGCCGGCTGCAAACTGCAGACTAACGCTGGACAGGTTGATAAGCTTTAGATCGCGAACCTACGCAACGGTCTTATATATTTCATGTATCGATAAAACAGTCCAAAACAGTCCAGTCGTATTCGTTTTAAATGCTCCGATGCAATATGAAATAAATTACGTTCCGCGGGGCTGAGGCGTTGGAACATTGGCGTGCTGGCCGTGTTCTTGCAACAGCGAATTGGCACGGTACTTCGAAGCCAGCGCCATTACGTGCTGCCCTTAGGCGGTGGCCGTGCGGCACCATTGGCTGTGTCGAACGATAATGCTGCCCATTGCATGCACGAGGTAACGTAATTGTAGCATTGAGTAGGATGCGCCAGAATGCCGTAAACCAGCGCACAACAGCAGCCGTAAGCAGAAGTGCTTACTGTTAATGTCTGCGATGATGGTGCGTCTGCTGTATTAAACCTGAGCGTACGACTTAATTTTGTGATCCGAGCTGGCCTTCGGCGAGGGAAGGTTTACGGGTCTTCTGCGAACATACGCCTGACAGACCGTCCTGTGGGGTTTGAAGATAATCAGCATTCAAAGAAGCACATATCGTATATCCCATACGGTGAAGTGGTGGACACGAAAACTATTCGGGTCAGCTGTACACGCTGTAAAGAGGAGCCGTAAGCCTTACAGCTGTCATGCAAAGTTAAATATAATATTTAATAACTCTGACCTCTACTCGGAAGATGGACATTGGCTGCTCGCCCTAAGGACCTTTCGGACGAGCGAGACATCGGCGGGTGGCTTTAATCAACACCCGTACCCCGCAGCAGTCAGGAACGGCCCGATGCGTGAGACTGCGACTCTGCGGCCCGGCTCACTGTGGGGAGCCCGGCAGCCGACCGCTGGTGGAAAACGGGCTCAGTGGGGGTCATGTGCGATACCCGGCTGCAGCAGCAGGTCGCACGAGGTCGCAGAACCTCGCTATGTCCGAAACCAGAACATGATTCCGCCATCACTGAAACTCTGTAACCTGTTTTAACATGGCACATCATGGCTTGCTGTGCCCAAAACAAAATGCAAAATCCGCGGTGCAATGAAATAGCTCACAGTTACAACAATAAAACACGCAGTGTGAAAATGAAGATACGTTTGACGTCCACTGAGAAACGTCGATGTTTCTTTATCGCTCAACCTCGGGTCGAACCCTCAAAGATACCGAATTTGCGTTTCACTTCACGTTGCATGTTGCCGAAGTTTAATCATCTGAGTGCAAAATCCACACGCTCGTGATCAGTACCGGCGTTCGGGTTTCGGCGTTGGTGGTCGACGCCAGGCGTCCCTCCCAGTACAGCTGGGTTTCAGATGAGTGACCAAAAACAGATGACAGTACAACAGTTGCGCTCTGTCAGCATGGATCGAGGGGCAACTTGATCCTTCTCTTACCGCCGGTATTCGTATACGCTGCCATTCGTACAAACTGATTTCTTCTTGCGGTACTTCAGCCCATTGCTGCCTCAGACCCGCAGAGGCGCCGGATCCAGGTTATGCTGACGCCGCACAGCTCAGTTAACTCGGGGACCTTAGTGAAAAGCTGATCTCTAACTATTCAAGGCAGCTTCTTCAGACCCGCACAGCGACCAGCGGCACTTCAAAGCGGTATGCAATAACGCCCTTTGAAGATGTAGTTAATTTTTAGCCAGCAGTTGACGGCGGGTGTTCCAGGTGACTCCTACCATGGCTACGGTGCCTCGCGCGCCCGCCAGTTCATAGTGTCACGGTACACAATGCTTTAATCTCTTCTCGACCTATTTCAGTCCAGTCTGATTTGAAATCTATGGCTCGTCTACCGTCGTTTTCAACATTTCCAATTTTTGGCATATCGCATGTTGCTGATACTGTCTCAGTGTTTCAGTTACGTAGTTTGGTCGCTCACTTCATGGAACATATGCCCATAGTCTCTTGAGTTTATGATTTGCTGAAAAAACTGGCCATCGTATGAGGCTCTGGAATACGCCAGATTACAAACAACGTGCCGTTGCCGTGAGCATGGGATCATGCAGCGGCTTTAGCGCGTCCAGCAACATGAACTGCGACCCCATAGTGAAATTCATGTCTTGTAACGTCAATGCTCAACCCTGCAAAACCTCTTCAGGCTCCAGTCACGAACGGCATGCCTGTGGTCGGTCATTGGTCTCAGCCCGATGTTTTAATTTGTTTATTTTGCGTCATTCACCCCTAGACATTAAACGCAGTGCAGTGTGTGTGCTGGGCCTGAAAGGAGGACGGTTTCATTGTTATTGCCTTGTTCCCGTACCAGCGACCATCGCTCTCCAGGCGTTTCCTTTCGGGCAATGAGCCCGCGTGCCGAGGTCGGGCCTCTCCCAGGGAGCCCGTGTCAGGCACGCTGCCAGACAGGTGGTCAGGCACACACCACTCCGACGGAGCCCTCTGGCGGCCTCGATGGCGGAGGCTCGTGGCGACCCGCACGGGGCCGCAGTGCGGAGGTATTTTCGGTTGGCGGGCGCCGTGTACCAGTGCTTCGACCCGCAGCAAAGCCCGCCGCTGCTTGGACTCTGTTACCATCCACCAACTGCGGGGAGCGACATCTGTCCCTGCCCATCTCGAGACGAGTGAACGGATGATGTAAATGGCAAGCGATGTCGCATGGCCCGTTGCCCTTAGGGTAACTGACGTCACTGGTCCGGTCAAAGGCCTGGGATTGCCAGTATTTTGCCGACCGCTTCTGAAGCACATACAGTGCAAGGACTCGTCGAAATTAGGAGAAAACGTTTCGAAATAATTACATTTTTGTTGATTTAGCCTCTTTCAACCCCAGATATCAATAAAAAATAAATACTTGCGTTCCTGGATAGCTTTCTTCTTTTGCCCACAATTGTCTAATGTTTTGGAGCTAACCGTCGTACATTTACTTTATATTTACGTTCACCTTCATGCCTTTGCCACTTGCCAGCATGGCCAGAAGCAACTTTATTCTACTCATATGAATCAGTAGCCTGCCATAAAACGGAGCACAGCCATGTACATTCCTGAAGTCCTGGCATTAAAAAAGAAGGCTAGATATCGTTTGTTACGAGATGCCAATTATTGAAACTGATCGGATTCGAACGATTGTCTTGGCTGAGTGGCGTCAAATCGTTGGGTGAGCCTTTTTCTAGGATCCCGTATTAACTCTGGCCGGACCAGGGTGTGGATGCCACCAGCAAACAGTGCTTCCGAGACCAAGGTAAAACAGCGCAAGACAGCGTCGTGAAGTGCCGCATGGCTGACGATACATTCATGGCGCGTGTTTTGAAAAAGGACGGATCCCAGGTCATCTCATGTCGCCGATCCATGATGTCATTACTAAATACCTGCAGAGCGATTTTCCCACCAACTGTTTTTTTGCTGTTTTAGAGTAATAGGTATATATAGACGACAGATGACAGGCATAAAATTGGTTGAGAATAGTTGTCCACATGCGAACAGGTCCCTTTGGATGGGTCAGTGACCTTTCCAAGGTCATATGGGGTCAGTGATGCAGAATGACCCTTTTGACCTTAGAATGCTCCTTTACTAATTTGTGGCACTGAGTATGACAAAGAAAACGATTTTAGGGCTATTTGGCCCCAAATGTGTCGTTTTTAACTCCCAAAAATCGGTTTGTAGTTTCCAAGCATAACGTTTGACCTGACATAGGAGGTAGGAGGTCACTGATTAACCTGACGGGGTGGACCCGGGTACCATTGGATGTATTGGGCGCACAGCTATCGATTGCTTCTTGTCCCGAGGCGCTAGCTTAATTAAGAGGAAAATGGTGAGAGGGTGCCTGCCACCCCTTACCCCCTTCTCGTCGTCGGTGCGAGTGAAAATCACTCCCGTACGGCGAAGGTTAAACTGCCGATGCATCGCAGAAGAGTCGACACGAACTACTTCATGGACATAAGAAATGCTTCATGTTTTATTTACTGCTTACTGTAATTTTTTATTTCACTGCGGTACCTTTTCCAATTTTCTGGTCATTAAATATCAGTCCATTCATATATTCACTAAATCAGCTCAGTTTTTCACAATTTTGCTTTTTCTTCCAGCCACGGTAGCACAAACGCAGTTGACTGCTGCCAGCAAATGGTTTCTGATGACATACTTGTACCTATTTGACCATGGTACTTTGTGTTGTCTCTGGGCTGTGATGAATCGCACTAAGCCGTGGATATGGAAATACAGAAGCAAATATTTGGATGCGCGTTTAGTCAGCGTTCGTCGCTCATTTGGGCAGTGGTTTTTGGGGAGCGGTTTGCTCTCCGATTATATAATATCACATGTAACCCGTAAAACAATTTTTCAGGACTGAGGTCCCGAAGAATTATTACGGCCTAAGTGTGGTATGATCTTTGCTATATGTGGCTTACTCGAACTGAGAAACAAAGGCCGTATTTCTCATGTTGTCTGGGTTATGACATCGATGACCGTGAAGATGACAGGATCAAAGATTTTACACATGCTACAAAAGGTGATCCCACCAAGAGAAAGCTAGCTAATGGGGTACAAATCTGGAGGACTTCGCGGCGTCGAACGGCGTTGGAGACTCAGAGTACCTGGACAAAGGAGGACTCAACAAGCTGCCCTGTTTATATGTGATTCAACTGAAAAAAGCTGATGTTGGCGATCACGAGATCAGCTTTATGCATTCAACGGTCTTAACGGTCTCATTCTTGGTAGGTGTGTTAAGGAGATCGGGAAAGGGTGCTTTGAGAAAAATGCAGATTACCAAGAGCTGAGAGATGTAAACTTAGGCTGCTCAACTTGAGGGGAAGGGTAATCGCCAAAATCAAGCTCTCGCCATCAGCAAAGAGGAAGAGCAGATGTTGTATGACGCAGGTTAATTTGGGACGAGCAGCCCCGAAACCCTTCAGCGCACACTCTGGTGGCAGATGACGGTGCTGTTCGGCTGCAGGGGCCGTGGTGAGAGCCGCCAGCTGAGAGGGGGTGACGGGCAGCTGAAGGCTGATCCCACAGGTGCCAAACATATAGAATTTAACGAGCGGCTAACCAAGACCCGCGACGGGGGATCGGCCTCTGGCATGAGCGTACTAAAGGCACTCTGCACGAGGGTGATGACTGGGGTCCGCTTCAGCGGGACCACAAGCGACGGAGCGGCATTGACGTCCACAGCGATAGCTGCAGCTTGAGCGACTCCGGGTTTCCATATAACCAACTGTCAGAACGTAAATGTGTCGAGCAAGTAGGTTCAGGGATGAAGTCAGTTACTGCAGTTTGCTTGCAAAAGTTGATAATACACTTGGCATTTTGTCGGCATTTTGTTTGCTACACTGGTTATAATTGGCCTTTGGTTTGCGATGTCGTTGACTTAAGTGAACTAAATGCTTTATGGGTTAGGGGTAGTTCATTGTTAGAAGATGCGTGAAAAACACCCTGGTATGTACTGTATGCAATGTAATGTAAAGCCCGACGGGCCGAAAAATTGGACCATTGAACTTAACATTGCATCTCAGCGGGCCAAAACCTTTTGCCGCACGATCGCGTTAATGTTAAAAACGTATCACGACATACGGTAAAATGTAAGCCATGTCCTCGCGGATGCAGTTGCCATATTGCTATTACCATGTGTGTTCGTACGTTGTTAACATAAGCGCGAGAGTGCGGTAAAAGGTTTCTGGTCCGCTGGGATGCAATACTCATTGGTCGAAGCTTTTGGCGCGGAGGACATTTACATTTTACCAAGCTAGTTTTTCACACATCTTCCAAAAAGAGGCGCCTGTAACCTATGAAGCATTTAGTTCACTTAGGCCAATGACCTCGCAAGCCGATGACCAAGTGCAACAAATGCAACAAACAAAATTGAAATGCCAACAAAATGCCAAGTGTATTAGGAGCTTAAGTTTAGGTTTTTTACCCTTGGTAATATGCATATTCCTCAACGTCCCACTTGCCGATCTCCTTAACGTACCGATCAAGAACTGAGAACGATGAATGCATAGAACTGATCTCGTAATCACCGCCGACGCCTTTTTCAATAGCATCACATAAAAACAGAGCAACTTGTTGAACCCTCCTTTTCCAAGTGCTCTGGGTCTCCAATGCCGGTCGACGCCGCGAAGTCCTTCAGATTTGTATCCCAGTAACTAGTTTTTCTCCTGGTGTAATCACTCTTTGCAGCATGTATGAAATCATATATGAAAAATGACCTCGTCATCGTCCTGGTCACCGATGTCATAACCCAGACAATGTGGGAAATACGGTCTTTGCTTCTCCAATGTCAGCAAGCAACGTATGGTAAAATTCATACTACACTAAGGCCGGAATAATTTTTCAGGACCTCAGTCGTTGTTGAATTTTCCACCCTCGACCTTCGGTCTCGGGCGCAAAATGCAACAATGACCTCGGCCCCGAAAAATTATTTTACTGGCCTCGTGTGGTCTTATATAACAGCACATCTGCTGTAAATGATTCAAAGCGTTATAATATACAGGCGATAGACTAACTGCCGCGTTACATGAACCTTCTCATGACCTGTTAGTACTGACGCTGGGCGATTGCAGTTGTGCAAGGAACGGTTTCTTCGGGCCTTGTCAGTTACATAACGCTTCTCATGATCCGTTAGTCCTGACGCTGGGCGATTGCAGATGCGCCACTGACACCCTAACAGACTTTTCCCAACTCCAACGGTTCCTGCGGGCGCTGATAGGTATGCTGATGACCTCGCGTGCCAAGTGACGCGAATCGCCTGCTGCTTTTGGTGGTCGGGTTTCGGTGTCAGTGCGAAAGTAGCGCAGCAACTGGCGAATAGAGTTGGGAGAAGTGTGTTAGGGTGACAGTGGCGCAGCAGCAGGCGGTTTGATATGGGAGAAGTCTGTCTGGCTCCAATTTCATTCATTATTCGTTTCGCACTGTATTCCCTCAAAGTTTGTGGTTAGAATAATGTGGGGCGTATTCAGTGCGGGAAAGTAATAAAAACGCATGTTAATTACACCTCATGGAAGTTTTCATTGTTCTCTCATCGCAGACGTCCCGCATTTCAGAAAGGTAACCAGACGTTGTTGTCAGCAGTCTCAGTATATTGCAGACGTCCTGTGGAGAGTGTTTCTGTCCGTGAAAGCTCGAAGGCAGGATCACTAGTCCGGAAAGCTCGACTCCGTGAGCCACAGAGAACAGTGTAAAGATGCCAGGCGTTAGTACTCGTCCCTCGCTCGTCAACACAGGCGGACGGGAGGCGTCAGGGAACAGTGTAAAGATGCCAGGCGTTGGTACTTGTCCCTCGCCCGTCAACACAGGCGGACGGGAGCCGTCAGGAGCGGCCTGATGAGGAACGGCCGCGGGAGCCCGCGGCGAGCCAGAACTGGAGGAGCTGGAGCGGCGCAGCAGCCTATGATGCCGTGTACCTCCTGTTACCGGCCTGACCTTCGCGTTCTAATGCCATTTCTGTTGCCAGGCCGAGGTAGCAACGAGCGACACTCCCGCAACGAACTTCGTCGCACATTCGGGACAATCCGACCGCACTGCGGTGCATAATTCCTCCGACCAGTCTGAAGTCTACAACCGGCGGGAAGTGGCTGGTTTCGGTGCCGGACGTGACGCGGGCCCGTCACGTCACTTCGCCGTCATGAGGCACGACCGTCACACGGCCGGCCGACTGGTGCCGCTGTCTGCGCTGCTGCCTCCGCTGCTGTTGCTGCTGCTGATGCCAGCGCCGGCGCTTTGCTGGCCGCTGCCCGCGGGCAAAGCCTCGGCCAGCGGTCGGCTGGCGTCGCCCGCGTGGAAGCCGGCCGTGTCTCCAGCCGGCAGAGACCACCGCGACGACATCACGGACCACCGCGACGTCATCACGGACCACCGTGACGTCAGCAGGGACAGCCGAGGCCGCAGCACTGGTCAGCGGGATCTGGGCCTTAGCTATTCGGGTCTGTTCAGGAGTGGGCCAGGATCCCCTCCGGCAGCGGCCCAATTAGCGCAAACGTCCAGTGACGTCACCAACGCAGCGACCCAGTCCGCGGGACCGAGGTGAGATTGCTTGTTCCAGCCGACATTGGTGGAAGTAGAATGTTAAACGGGAATGCATGCGCATCCCTATCTTCATAAAGACCATTACACCTGCATGAATGCAAGGAAAGAACGGACCTCAAAATGGCATTTCCATCCCTAAAAAATCTCTCCGAGTTCCACCACTGCCAGCTGAAATTACATGCCTGCTATGTTCAGGGGCTATTTTGCATAGCGCATGAGATGCGATGTATGATGTGTCCTTGTTGTGCTGACAGCGCGACCAAAATAAGACGTCAAATCAGTTTATGTCGCACCGTATCCAGCTCATTTGGGCCTACTGGCAGTGCTTGCTTGTGAATGACTTACCGTTCAGACCGATGTGCAGGCCCAATCAGTGACGAGGATTTATGGCCGTGAATTGGTGTGTCATTTAGTGTGCCAATTTGCACGGCCAGTTGGTTGTAAACTGCTGTTGGCAGCTCGCAAGATAATCTCCACATCACGTGGCAACGCATTTTCTGCAAATTCAGATTCCTAGTTCGACTGGCAGTTTTTGCGTTGGGATGATGATACGGTTGATGATACGTTGGGATGATGATACGGTTGACGGACGAAGAGGCAGTGCCGTATCCCTTGCTTGAAGTTGCGACTCGTTACAGATCAGCTGATGGTGTCCCGAAACTGTTGTGTCTCGGTGTCTGTGACGAGGACAACCGAGCAGACAACACCTCACCAGAGCAAGGTCACCTCAAGGTCAGGACGATGTGGTGGCGACATCATTCAGTGGCGTTGGGCTTCGTTAAGACGTGTCGAGACGCCGCTGAATGAAATGACGTTGCGATGATTTTGGGGTCAAAACGTAGACACGTCCTTACAAATCCAAACTTGCAACCTTGCATGCATATTGATATGTATAGAACTGCATGCCTGTAAGTGTCCGAATTATTTTCATCCTAGCTATTACGGAAGGGAGTAAACTATGGCATAACGGTTTTTTGCCGTAACATTTCACCGGGGCGTTTGAGTTCGTTGCCGCTGGGATCACTGTCCGGACCGTGCAGCCTTTCCTGGGCGGACCCCAGCACCACCGCTCAACTGGACCGAAGTCCGGAGCCGTTCTGCCGCAGGCACCGAACTTCACGACGCTGATCGTTCTGAGGTCACTGTCAGAAATACGAAACGTCCACCCAGTCGTTTCTGTTTGGCCAATCGCCTCTGTTTTGGATGAAGTAGTATTGTATCTATATGAGGATCAAACTATAGTGTCTGTGGCAGGTCGCAACTGGCAACTTCATGACGAAGTGAAATACTGAGAGACTTTTTGGAAATCACGCGGGCGAAGTTCACAGCTGAGACTTTAATTAGAGCAGTCCCAAAATATGCACATCTCGGAGACAAACTATCCGTCCTTGTACATGCATTTAATTTCTTCGCCTACATGCACTTCAGGCCAGTATAGCAAAGCAGTACTGGGCATGATGTCGGACTAATCGATTTGCCCGAACGATCCCACTTTACTCCGATACTTCGGATTGCTGCAATGAATGAATGTCTGTTGGAAAATGCATGTAAGAGGCAACTCTGAAGACTTCTTTAAGTCACAGCTGCGTTTGCCGGAACCGGCGTGACAGTATCACAGCATTGACTCAGATGCGGCGAATCTGTTCGATTACACACAGATGAGTTAATTTGTTGTTTTTCTTTCACCTCTGAATAAATCATTCAGATTAAGTTCCGCCACATAGACATCATGTACAATCACTTTCCCTTGTAGGGGAGCATGATGTCTTGACATGTTGCTGCATCCGGCACGGTGGCCATGACACGGGTGACCATATGCTGGCACGGGGCATCTGACGTGACCTTGATGGCGGTTCAGTGCACTTGACCTGTGACTGACATGGTAACCAGACCTATAGCTTATTGTCGACTGACGTCGTTGAAGGCCGACTGAAAACGTCATCTGACGTACTGCGACCGACTGACCTGGCAACCAGCACTGGACCTGCCTTTCAGGGGACATTGGACGTAGCGACGGGGGCGGAGCTTACTGCCGTCGCCAATGGCAGGGCCGGACGCAATATGAACGCCGTCTCTTCATTGGCGGAGACGCTATGTGACGTCATGGCCGGAAGCCTGGGATTCCGGCCCTGCGATGAATGGCGCTTGGGACACCCGCTACAGCACCGAGGTACGGCGGTGGTATTTGTTGCCCCTGCACTGAGGGGATGCGTTTGCTCGTCTCCCTGTGCTACCACCGCTGTGCAAAAATGAATTATTCGGCATTAATTGGGAGAAGTTTCCCAGAGCGGTTGCTGTATAATCATCGCCGGGACGCGAAGGGGGGGGGAGATCTGAGGATAGCCAAAAACGAAAGGCGCAGACGCATGAAACTTGGCGTGGATTTTCGTGCATCATTTTTCGCCTTGTGTCAATTTTTTAAGCTAAACGTCGCTTCAGGTTATGGACCTAGGTCAGGTCAAATCGACCATGTTCCAAAAATGTGAGTGGCATAACTTGTGAAACGTATCGATTGAAACAACTTGCCCTATTTGTAGAACATGACAATTGGAGCCATTCTGTTCTCTCCAATTTTCGGAATTGTCCTAGTAATTGACCTTAGGTTGGCTAAACTTTCGGCCTTTTTACGTTTACTATTGGTACTGTGCGTCTGGCTAAGCGCTTTTCATTACACCTGTACCTGTGCCTCCTGACCTGTAACCTGGGGTCAGGTCACGTTTTTTACCGTATTTTCAAATCCACAGCCTAATATAATTCCTTGGTTTGCTTCTTGGAATGTTTATTAGCGGTCGCATGCGTTTCGAAATCAGCGATATATTGCAAAAACTTAATTATCAAGGGTGACTAAATATCATTTGGTTCGGATTGACCTGATTTGACCTTATGAAACATTATGCTTGCTTGCAATGCGAAGGCCCTTTGCGTGGCTACAAGTGATAAGAACTTCATTCATGTGTTCTTTCTAGACACTATCTGTTCTGTCCCAGCACCCTTATTTGTGGCAGACAACATAAAAAGCTTTGCCATCGCCAAAATGACTTTCCACCAAGTTGCCATCAATTTGGTTGGTCAATCAAAACCACAAAAATGTCATCGCCACTCGGTATTTTTGTGACTTACGCGGAAAATGTTTTTGTCACTGCTTTCATGGTGCAGAAGGGCTGAACCGAACCGCTGAATGGTACTGTGGCAGATAATGCGACAGACACTAGAAACGACCGACGTATGGGCTCCAATACATTGACCTTCGTTGACCTTTTTGTACCTTAATAGGACCACACTTTACATGTTTACCAGACATTTGCGGCGTATTCACATAAAAACACATTAATATACATTCGAAAAACGCAACTCCTGTCTTGGAAAAAGACGATTTTCCCTTCATTTTCACCTTTGTTTTAAATAATCAGCTGTGACCTTAGGTGCCCGTCTTACGCACCGCATAGGTAAACCAGACCTTCTTTTTAATGTAAACCCCTTTGGAGCCACGTACAAGCTTTGGTTATCAGAGTTTCTTTGTCGAAATTTCAGCAGGGTAATTCGGCCCATGACGGCCCCGCGAGTCCTTAATATTGGAGCTATCGACGAAAATATGATTGCATTCTTCTAATTTCGCCGAGACCTTTCCAGTGGTGTTTTTACCTTTTCGATGAGACTTAAAGATGATTGGTCTCGCCTTTTTTAATGTCTCGAGATCTTTGGGTTCTCGTGATTTTAGCTGTTGTTAATTTTGCTGGGATTCTGAAAACAAAATGTGCAGCAAGAGCATTGTCTTGAAAAACAACTTTGCGGGAATATCAATGAAAATAGCAAGACTGGACGTAGACGTGGACAACGGCGAAGGATACTCTGTTGCCGACCTGAAAAGTCGAACATCGCAGAAAAACGACCCCATAACCGCATGACTTTAGCATTGTTTTGGGTCAGACGCGTACAGGAGGGGCAACTGTTGTCTCGTCAGGTTCTTCTCAGTTACGCGGCTACAGTAATGCGCTTGCATTACGGCGAACTTCGTTCAGTGCGTTATGATTCATTTGTCGGTCTACCTGTCAGTCATTTATCTGCTTGTTATTTATTATTTCATCTTTTTTTGTTTTTTTACTTATTTGTTCATCTGTTTACCTATGTTTCCGTACACCTGTTTGTATTTCTATCCATCTATCTATGTACCTATCTACCATTATGTATCTATCTATCTGTCTGACTGTGTATCTACCTGTCTGTCCGCACACAGGGTTGAATTGCAAGGTGATTACGAATCAAAATAGGTCGGAGTTGGTTCAGCTGAGGAGCTTTTCTCAGTGGGGCCCGGACGTGGAGGGGGGCGGCACCAGGTCGGCGGGCGTCAGGCGAAAGCCCTGTAACGAGACGCTCCGGGACGGGACAGAATCGGCCACCTCTGGCCGCCCGTTAAACACGACCGCTAATGATCCTCTGGAAATCACGCGCACTGGTGGGGACACATTTCCCTACTTTCTATCTCCTTATCTATTCGGACGACTCCTGCGAAACTGCATTTGGAGGACGTTTTCATTGTGATCTTACACGTCGCGGGAGTTGAATGACCTGGTTGGTTGGTATTGACGTTGACTGTTTAAAAGTAACTCTTTTCTTTCTCCAGATGTACTGAATCGATTTCACCAGTCATCTGTTGGCATGCGAGGTCAACCGAGTTCAACGAAATGCATCCTCACAAAGTCGTTTTTGATAATTTGGATAATTTGAAAAGAAACAGGAGTAACGTTACGTTTTCGTCAGTTCGCCCTCAGTGATCCTAATTGATCTGACCTAATTTGCCTAAGTTTTGAGGCATCTGCATGCATCATCATACAGTCAACATCCCCCACAAGTTTCCGTATGAACCCTTTACAAAACGTTACATTCTCAGCATTTGACTCAGGTTTAGATGGATTAAACTGACCTACGTCACGTGCGTCTCAAGGGAAATGCATTCATCTCGCAGGCTGACTCTCCACGGAATGTTGTTGAGATCGGATGAATAGACCTGCTGTGGACGAGTGAATGAACTGAATGTTCATGTTCACCATTTGATTTTGCGTGACCTCGATGGACCTGACACCGGCTACCTGTTCCTCCAGGTTGTAAATCTGTCCCATAGATTAACTCCCCACAATGTTTTGTAGGTGGTGTCCGGCAGAACCTATTCTGTTCGTAACATTCGCGCCCATACAACATACATCAACATTCACGTGTGCGGCCGTCCTCCACCGACAATGGATTGGCTGCGCGACCGGTCTCTCGACTTAGAACGGCAACAGAGTATCCTTCGCCGTTGTCCACATCTACGTCCAGTCTTGCTATTTTCATTGATATTCCCACAACTTGGCTTTTCTCTCAACTGGGATGTATTGAAAATGTTGCGATCCAACTTTGCAGTTATAAATGTCAGAAGACGCGCTACGAGTTCACTGTAGATAGGCGGAATTTTAGCGCCCTTCCCTTATTACTGCGAAAGACATGGATGAAAAACACGAGAGATGGGCATTTCTGCCCCACGCCCACCAGTGTGGGTTAATCGGATCAGTGATTATTCCCAGTTGATGGTCATAAGACGCTCAGCCGCCAGGCCACCTAAAATCTTGGAACCCGAGCATCTGTTGTCAAGCGCACTGCATCCAGCCTAGTCTATTCCCGGGCCATTTTCGTGAAATTCAGGCCTTTTTGGTGCAATTGTTCAAAAGTGCTGCGGGTACCAATCCACAACTAGAATATCGTCGACCTACAATAGCAATGAATGAATCACTACAACAGCAACAGTAAGTTAATCATTTTTTCCCTGATCAGCTAACACACATTGGGAAACATTGTCAGGCCAGGAGTTTAGTGATAATAATAATAAAATGTAAGAATAACAGATGTACAGAAAGCCATCGGCAGCCGCTCCACGGCGATGTAGGTCGCGTATTAGTAAGAATACAAATAAATGTAAGAATAACCGTCGCACAGAAGACCACCGGCGGCCGCTCCTCGGCGATGTAGGTCTCATATTAACGTTACGGTTGAGTGCAGAAGGCGTCGTCAATGCAGAGGAGCAGTATGGCCAGTGATGTAAAACAATCGACGCCCACAAGACGGGTTTCAATGAGAGCACGGAGAGCGTTGTCCTAGTGACCTCGCGTGACCCTCGTGCCAGCGCAGGGCAAAGTGGTGTGAGCAAATTCTCCGACCACTTACGTGTGGCTATACCCAGCTGACATCATTATGCTCAGTCCGCTTTTCATTTTCCGGGCGCACCATGTTTTGGGAATCGTCTGCGATCATAGTCTGGTTTTAGTTGCGCGCTATACTAGGAGGTAAAGTACTTCTGTCATGTACTACACGCCGTCTGTTAATCTGTTTATCTAAACTATTTACTTTGTATGTTCTGTACTGATTGCTTGTGAAACCTGGCTGGTAAATCATCCACATTTTACGCACTTAACGCCCGGTTACCTCGAAGGCGCATTCTGCTGAACGGCGTTTGAAACGTGACGGCATTATGGTCACGTCGGAAGGTGTTCGTGTCACCGCGGTTGACCTCGCTGTGACCGGTGGCAAGGCCAGTTAGGCTAGTTTAGTGGCCTCCGCGCGAGTTGTAAAAATCATCGGAGATGATTGCCGCAATGCACGAGCCAGTTTACCTGGATCGTGGCTCAGTTGAAGGACCGGAACTTGCCCACGCCGCGCGGCAATTTGCCAGGCCCGTGGCCGCCGGCGAACTCTGTCGCTTTGCCTCAGGACCGATCTATCGGCGCCTTGCGGAAGAGGAAGTGGAATGGGGATCTGGCGAGGGGCTCCTTGGGTCGAGTTGGACACTGTTCGGGACGATCCGTCAGCACAGGAACATTCTCAAACCGGGCGGGGCCTGAGGGGCTCATATTAATTTTAAGCCATTTACATTTTGCTGAAGGAATTTCCCATTGTGTAGCGCGTTAGGGCGTAGGTTCAAATTATCCGGAGTTGGCAGGGTCACAGAGATGTACGTAGCAGCCCGTAGAGCTGATAGGGCAGCGACCCTGCCGACTCGACGGCGGCCCGCCACTTTGAAACGTTCCCACCCCAGTGGCCGGTCCTGCAGACTGCTGCAGCCGCGGGACGCTCCGCTGAGCCGGAGCGCTGGAAATGGGTCGGGGTGGATGGGCGCGGCCTGGACATGGGCGGGATAGGTCAGAAATGGGTCAGGCGTGAGCCGGGCACAGTTAGCGCGCTGTGCGAGCCCTGCCTTGGGCGTGTGGCGACGTTCCGTGACGGCCGGCCGTTGACATTGACGAACTGGCGCAGTACGCCAGACGCCTCGGCCGTTGCAGGGAGACGGCGGGCAGCGCCCCGGTGTGGCCGGCACCTGCTGGTGGGCGGGGAGCCTGTTGGACGTGTTGGCCTGATTCCGGCCCGCTGTGCTGAGGGTCTGTCGAGCCGACTGGCGACAGCGGCTTCCCTTCAGGCCACGATACGGTCACCGCGAGCGAACATCACTCCGAACGTGCTCTTTCGCAGGAAAATCTGTGCTGCCTTTAAATAAACGATATACAGAAGAACATCAACATGTAAAAAATGCGTGGTATGTACAGAGTAAGTACGGAGGAAAAAAAGACAGAAGTATCTGCTTTTGTGTGTGGATTCTGCAGGCTCCTGACAGGCTAGATTTCCAGCAGAAATTCAAGCAAGATGCTCCACTGAGGTAGGGTTGTGTCTTGTTTTGGCGTTTTCAGATCGGTCAATGTTTTCATGTACAGATGGAAGTCAGTTACGATTTTGCGAGCTTTTGCTTGTTTGTTTGCTTATTTTTTAAATATGGGGAAAAACTGGAAAGATTGCAAGTGGTCAAGTGGTGCTTACAAGTTTCGGGGCCGTTATTTCCCGTTTGCGACATACGTGTAGAGAGTATATATGACATATAGGGATAATGTCGAATGTTGAGGAATGGGAGATCCTCAGGTAGTGTCCGTAAACCTTCCCACGGGCTCCCAGCAATGTCCTGAGACATTGAGACGTATCTAAGTGACGGCTCACACCAGTAAACTACGCTCTCTTGCAAGGAGACGGAATCTATGCCGACGACAGATTGGGAAACAAAGCAACGAATTTCGAAAACGATGTCGAACGGAGTAGATTTCAGTGCTCTGTTTTAGATGTGATAAGCCAGCTCATTTTCAAGACGACTTTGGTGTATCTTGATTTAGTAAGTTTTGGCACGACTTAAAAAAAACTGCACACTCAAATGAGGAACGCATCTGACCGTAGGCACGACGTAGGTACTTCTTGAGACTAGCGCCTAACAGTTGCCCATTGTCGCATTGTTGCCAACAATGGTAGACGCATTTTGAGGGACGCATATCGTAAAGAACTGAACGAGCAGCAGCGAATTCCCAGAATTCGGTTGCGTTTGCTAATGATTTTCTCTCGCGCCACTTGTCGCGCGTTATACGTGGCCCAAAGTGTGAACGAAGCCTCAGCATTCTTTATACGCGCTTTCTTGTGACGATGACCGGGCCGTTTTCCTGGGGGGTTGAGCGTCCGTTCCTTTGGCAGAGGTCGTCAGCGGCGGCGGGGTGACGGAGCCGGGAGCCGTGGCGGCCAGGTCCGGCCGGGTCCGGCGCTCCCCCTGGTGGCCGTCCGGCGACAGATGGCGCTCGCTCTGGCCGTCCGGCGACAGATGGCGCTCGCTCTGGCCGTCCGGCGACAGGTGGCGCACCGTCCCAGACCGCCGTCAACTTCGGCGCCGGCAGCTGCAGCTGGGCCCCGGCACCGGCAGCCGGCAGCTGGCGGCTCGGACCGCCCGATTCCTGCAGCAGGTGGTGTCGTCAGGCAGCCGCCGACTGGGCAACCTGCTAAGCAGCGGCAGCCGTCGACTGGAGGGAACGGTGGACGGCGGTGGCCGCCAGCTGAAAAGAATGCTGAGCTCTGGCAATCGCCAGCTGAACAGGATACTGAGCTTTGGCGGCCACCAGCTGGGCAACATCCTGAACAGCGGTGGGCAGCTGATGGCCAGGGTGCTGGAAGGGGGACGCCGCCAGCTGGAAAGGATGCTGGAGAGCGATAGAGGCTGGCAGCACGAGACGGTGGCTAGGTTAGGCGTCCAGCAGCTGAAAAATACAAACAACCAGCAGCTGAAAGGAACAAGCGACCAGCATCTGAAGAGCACACACGATCAGCAGCTGAAGGACACAGGCGATCAGAAGCCGAAAAGTGTGCCGGAGTACGAACAAATAAAGAGGGCTTACTCTGACATCACCGCTCACCGGTACAACCACTACCGCCCCGTGAAGAAGCCACACCTTAGCGGTCATGCGCTCACCGTTTTGCTGACCTCGTTGCTTTGGCTGCCTGCCGTTGGTGCAACGTACCTTCTGGGCACCAACAGGTGAGAAGACCAATGAATCACATTTCCTCGACCCACAGCGTTCGAGTCATGAGGTCACTGTACGTAGCGTTTGGGTGCCAGCTGATGGGTCTTTCACCAGAATTTCTGTTTTTCTGAATTAGTATTTTCCACAGCTAAATGTTAGTTGAAGGCGGAGAAAAAAATAATCAGCTCATAGCTGGGTCAGTCCACGTCAGATCGCACAAGAATTTACCCAACCCCTTTTGATCTGGGCGAAATTTGGTACGTTCATAGCACTTATCAAAAAAATGGCCAGCCATAGATGTTTAGCCTCGGGTGATCTCTGAGACCAGAGTTCCAGACAATGAAAGGCCACCGGTTTTTGTAGACACTGCGTAATTCAAATGCCCGTAGCTCGGCAACAAATAGCTACAGAAGGTGCGGTCAGCGCCAATCGAAAGAGAAATATTCCACCTTTCATGTTTATCGTGATCTCGGGACGGCCTTTGACTGAAGTAGATTACGTGGAACATTTTCGGTTTCAACCACGTTTGCCCACCTCATCTTGGAAATATAGCATTTGTCCTCAAATATTTACAACTGCGTGACAAAAAACACTTCTGGGCAGACTGAAACGTTCCCACATATCTTGAATTTAGTGTTGCCAAGCAGCGCTTGAGAAATATGGCCTGAGGCTATTTGACGAAGATTGATCGATTTCGTGTTTTACGTTTGTCTGATTGTTCTATAACCTGGTATGGAGAACGTCGTGCGTGCCTGCTATACGTCACCTTAGTTCCAAATAGCTTGTCCAGAAAGGTCATAGGTCATGACACCCCACCACGCATCGACCCCTGTCATCCAGATCTGAAATACCCGTTCTTCACATCTGCACGAAAGTGAGTCTATCGGGTGTTCTTTGGTACTAAAGCCACTGAGATAATCCTAGTCTTGCATCGGGGCCTTTGGAAGGTCAGCCGAGGTAACGGACATCGGTTGACTTTGGATGTCCTACTTTGATCTCGCATCATTCATTTGATCGCATCATTCATACTCATAATCATTTTTTGTGTGCTGATGTCGAAATTGACATCCATTTTGCATGCACTGATCATTTATGTTCATTCCATGTCCTGGATAAAAGTGATTTTTTAGCACGCATCTCAGTCATCACTTCCGTCTGCTTCTATACCAGGTTATTATTTTATTCGTAATTATTCCAAGATTCTGGGTATGACATCCTGGCAAGAAAAAATCATAGCCAATGGAATCTGCAATACATGCAAACTCTGATTCGTGAACAATGTCTGTGTCAGTGCCCCAAAAAGCGATGTGCGACCAAACCGCTGACCATTGAGCATTGACCAAACCGAAGTCAGTGACCTCAGTTGCCCTTCACAAGGCTCTGATGCTCCACTAAGACTGTCTTGTTTGATTTAAATGCCTAAGAGCAACCGATAGACTCATTTTCGTGCGAATGTGAAGAACGGGTATGTCAGATCTGAATGGCAGGGGCCGATTGATGGTGGGGAGTAATGACCTTTGACCTCTGGGGTCAAGCAATCTGAAACAAAGCTGATGTGTAGCAGTCACGCAAGACATTGTGTACACTAAATTGTGAAACAATCCGACAAACAGACACCACGAAATCAATCAGCATTCGTAAATAGCCTCAAGGCATATTCCTCAAGCGCCACTCGGCAACACAGATTCAAGGCATCCGAAAAGACTTGACCAGACTTTTTTCGTCATGCTTGTTCATATTTGGGGAGATATAGCACTACATTTTCGCGAACATCACGATGAGCAAGCATGGTTAAAGCCGAAAATGTTCCATGAAACCTAGTCGGATCAAAGGTGTTCGGAAGGTTACCAAAAATGAGCCTATTTATGAAAGAAGAAATATTTCTCTTTCCAATGACACTAACCGCACATTTTTCTGACAATTTATCACCGAGTTATGGGCATTTGAATCATGCAATGTTTGTAAAATCGGTAACCTTTCATGACCTGTAACTTTGACCTTACAGAACACCTAGGGCAAAAAAGTTATTGCCGGCCATTTTTTATAGGTACTATGAGCGTACCGAATCTCTGCAAAGTCGGGAGGGGTCAGGTCGATTCTCGTGCGGTTTGACGTGGAATGATCCGGTGTGTCATTAATATTTATCGTCGAAAGCTGAAAGTGATCGTTCTGAGGGTTAGGTTGTCTTAAGGGCACAACTACTGGCAGCAAATGCATCTTTTTTGACACCTTTGGTTCCCGCAAAAAGAAACATTTTATTTGCAATTTAGTGTCTTGAGTTTTAGTCTTGTCCTTTCGTGAAACATTTTAGACGAAGTTTGGTACACTAAGTTAGGTTAGGTTACGTTAGTTTACGTTTTTCGTGCACGTTGCTGATGAAGCGAAAGCTTCATGTGTAAAGGAAGAATTGTGCACGGCGCTGTATTAATGTGGCTGTTGCCGTCATTTGTTGCAGCGACAACAGCGACGACAACAACAGCATTATCAACAACCTCAACTTAGACATTGATGTAACGCCGACCGGGTTTGGTGGCGGCGGAGGCGGTGGAGGCGGCGGAGGTGGCGGTGGCGGTGGCGGAGGCGGAGGTGGGGGCGGAGGCGGCGGAGGTGGGGGTGGAGGTGGAGGTGGAGGTGGCGGAGGCGGAGGCGGGGGCGGGGGCGGGGGTGGAGGTGGAGGCGGAGGCGGCGGAGGCGGAGGCGGAGGCGGAGGCGGTGGAGGCGGAGGTGGCGGAGGCGGTGGCGGAGGTGGAGGCGGAGGCGGAGGCGGAGGCGGTGGCGGTGGCGATGGCGGTGGCGGAGGCGGAGGCGGGGGCGGGGGCGGGGGCGGGGGCGGAGGAGGTGGCGGTGGAGGCGGAGGCGGAGGTGGCGGAGGCGGAGGCGGAGGCGGAGGCGGAGGAGGCGGAGGCGGCGGTGGGGGCGGAGGCGGTGGAGGCGGAGGCGGAGGCGGAGGCGGAGGCGGCGGTGGGAATGGAAACGGGAACAATGGAAATGGGAACAACGGTAATGGAAATGGAAACAATGGAAACGGGAACAATGGAAATGGCAACAACGGCAATGGAAATGGAAACAATGGAAACGGGAACAATGGAAATGGCAACAACGGCAATGGAAATGGGAACAACGGTATGGAATGGATGGAAAGTAGGGAACAACGGTAATGGAAATGGAAACAATGGAAACGGGAACAATGGAAATGGGAACAACGGTAATGGAAATGGAAACAATGGAAATGGCAACAACGGCAATGGAAATGGAAACAACGGAAACGGGAACAATGGAAACGGGAACAATGGAAATGGCAACAACGGTAATGGAAATGGAAACAATGGAAACGGGAACAATGGAAATGGCAACAACGGCAATGGAAATGGAAACAATGGAAACGGGAACAATGGAAACGGGAACAATGGAAGTGGGAACAACGGTAATGGAAATGGGAACAATGGAAACGGCAACAATGGAAATGGGAACAACGGTAATGGAAATGGAAACGGGAACAACGGAAATCGGAGCAACAGAAACGGAGATGGAAATAATGGCGATGGAAATGGTGGTGCTCGGATTACGGTGTCGACAAGCGACGCGGCTGAGGCTAGCGTGGCCGCGGCTGGACAAGGACGCGCTCCTGGACTGCAGCTGCGCCGGGGTCCGGGTGGAGGGCACCCCTCCAGAGCAGGCGCGGCGGCCGGCGACCAGTTCCGGCTGGTCCTCCGTCCGACACCAGACGGACGGCGGCCTGGAGAGCAGCGGCCACGGCCAGGTCAGTGTCCGCTCAGGACCTACTCGGGGTCCATTTCCAGACCGTTGGCAGTACGAATTGCAGCGTGTTGTTGCTGTGTGCATAAGAATGAGTGTGTGTAAACTTATCGATGGCGGTGGACGTGGTGCCAATGAATTATTAGGACCCTTTTGGCGACTGTCACATACAGGCCCCTTGCTCTCTCTGAGTGCAAGGGGATGAGGCTGGATGAGGCTCTCTGAGGCTCCGACCGATTGGTCGCAGTTGGGAACGATCAATGTCTGCCCCATGTTGCCTGTCCGAAATTTACAAATCAAGTCGCCGAAGAAGAGGAACGAGTTTTTCTATTCCCGTTTCCTTTTCTTCTGTTTTATATGATGACCTCGTGACCCTTCGACTGCTCAGCGCCCCATCTGAGGGAATTTATTAAGAAACGGTTGCCGACACAATGAACATTCCGCTGCCGTCACCACGGATGGGATTTTTGCTAGGCCCGCGTTCAGTACTACTCGTCTCCAACTGCCAAAATGGTCTTCTGTCAGCCCAGCGCCCGCATTTTTCCCACGGGAGAGGGCATTGGATGTGATGTGGCAAAGGTTTCCGGGTCCGTCCTCTCTGTCTCTTCGATTCCCGTCTCGGAGTCTCCCGCCTCGCAGAGTCCCGCCTCGCCGAATCCCCGCCTCACAGAATGGCCGAGTACCAGTCTCCTACCTACAGAGCGGCCGAGTGTCGATCAACCGCCTCACAGAGCGGCCGAGTGTCGATCTCCCGCCCCACGGATCGGCCGAGTATCGATCTTCCCCCTCACAGAGCGGCCGGGTGTCGATCTCTCGCCTCACAGAGCGGCTGGGTGTCGATCGCCTGCCTCACCGAGCGGCCGAGTATCGATCTCCCGCCCCACAGAGCGGCCGAGTGTCGATCTCCCGCCTCACAGAACGGCCGAGTGTCGATCTCCCTCCTCACAGAACGGCCGAGTGTCCACGTCCCTCCTCACAGAGCGGCCGAGTGTCGATCTCCCGCCTCACAGAGCGGCCGAGAGCCAATCTCGCGAAGACCTGTTTCTGTTCTGGTTTGCCTTTCTAAACCTTTTCTGTATGCCATTTGGACAAAGCTAAGCTGAATCACAAAGCTAAACAACCGACAGAATGGCAAACAGCGCGCTAACCTCCGCAAACACAAGTTTAACGGCACGTGTTGGTGTTATCCAAACAATTATTTCGTGCTAAAAAGAAATGTTGGTGTTAGGCAGCTGCGTCGGACTTTTAGTATACTTGAGTGCGTTAATAAGCATGATTGTGGTAATGAGGTAAAATCGAATTAGCCTTAATTAGCCTTATGTCTATATAATAGATACCATTATGTCACAGTAAAGGCCATGTCGTTGAGTGTTGCGGTCGTTTTACCTTGGATTTGTTATATGGCGGTGCTTTATTATGATGAATGGACGTTTCCTGCACGGACGTGTTAATTTTCGTATTCGTCGATTTCGATGTTTTTTTTTAACTGTCTCTGAGGAAGGCCCGTGGCCAAAATATAGGATTAATCTACTTTTGCGTTTTTTGAGATATTGTGAGCTTAAGGCCAATTTTGTTTTATCTTATTACGGTGTAAAACTTTTGAAATTTGTCCATATTCCCGGTCTCGTAACACCGGTGGGGGCTTTAAATTTAGAGGTAATGCGGCGGTAATGCGGCAGAATTCCACAAGGGGAACTTCTATCCATAAAATACGCAGCAGGTGAAAAGACTCACTGCTAACCGTTACGCACCGTTACTTGTTGTGGAAAGTGTTGTCGCGATGCGTTGCGTAACGGTAAGCAATTTAATGTTGAAATTTGATGAGTTTTCCGTCGTTTTCCATTTTTGTAGCTCCATCTATGTCCGAGATCATAGCGGCTTCAAGGGCCCCTTCCCCCAAACCGAGAGCGGCGATCAGACCTGAGGATTCGCATGCATTTTGGGATGCGAGTCCTAGAATGGGTGAATTTGGATACGCGATTCAAATAAATTCGAATAGATTCGAATCTTTGCATTGAAATTTCGAAATTTTCAACGTCGTAGTTCTCGCTTTTAAGCCGATTTCATTGGTTGCTGGCCGATTGTTCTAGGCGTTTCTGCCAGTGACGCATTTTTAACTCGGCCAAACAAGGAACGGGACAGTGGTAGCAGTCTGTGTACGTGTTAGCACCGACATAGGCGTGTTACATTTAGTTTATTTGAAGAAAATTTGAGTCTAAAATATATTTTAATGCATCACTATGAATGTTTAAACAATGGCTTTTGGGACCCCAATGTGGTCTTGAGGATTCGAATCCTGATTTCCAGGTTTCGAATCCTGATTTCCAGGGTTCGAATCCTGGTTTCCAGGGTCCGAATCCTGGTTTCCAGGGTTCGAATCCTGGTTTTCAGTATTCGAAGATTCGTAAGGTTCGAATCTATTCGAATCTATTCGAATGCTGCAAATCCGAATCCTCAGTTCTAGTGGCGATCCGTAGCGGCGTTTGTGCGCGGGTGAATATAATTCTCATCCGTAATGCCGCAAAGGAAAATGACGCTTTTGTAAGACATCCCTAAAGCATACGTCAGTTCAGGGAACAAAAGTGTGCAACATGTGTGCACGCTGAACTAGAAATTCAGTGCAATAAATGGGTGACATCAAGGACTTTCGAGTTGGAAGGTTGTCTCATTCTTCTCATCCTACCCTGTGCATGGACGCGCAACGCGCTTCTTTGAATTTCGCTCCATTCTGCGGTAGCTCGTGCTTTGGCCGTTTTGAAATTCGATTACTGGCGGGGACGGGACAATCCACCGAGGACGCCGGTGGGACGTTGATCTGAAGTGGAGGAATCTTCCGCTGTGACCCGCCGTTTGTTTCCCTGACACAGAGTAGTCTGCGGATCAGGGCTGTTCACACCGTTGACGTCATCTTCAATTTATAATGACTTTGTGAAACATATCGTGTGTTGGTATGGTTTGAGTTTATTTGATGTACCGCATGCGCGTACAGCTTACCGTTCTTCCGTTCTGAAGTTTCTCGGAAATCGGACGCCGGCCACAGCCGCAGCCGAGTCATTTCCTCTTCCAGCTGATGGCTGAGTGAGTCGATCCCTGTCCGCAGGAACGCACGGGCTCTTGTTTGAAGGCACCGCTGACGACATACGGAAGGGCGTCAGCGTATCGCTCGCCAACGGAAAGGTCAGCATCGTTACCAGGACCGCGACTGAGGAGTAGCCGGCCGGCGGGGGCCGGCAACACCTGCAGGACCGCGGTCTCCAGCACTGCCGGAGACCAGGGCGGCGGCACCAGCGGCTGGCCTGAGGCCGCCGCCCGAGCCTGCGGAGCCTTCAGAGTGCTGGACCGGCAGCCGGAGATGGGATTCTGTGACGAAGTGCGGCCTTCGTGGGTGGAGATTTCGGGCTGTTGTCGGAAGGAGGGTTGCAATATGATTGTACACCTTTTCTTGCCATTCAGTGTCCTAGGCCCGGTATTAAATACCTGGAAAGTGCGGTTCCGGACGTTTCCCCTTGACCACTGGCTATGGCTCCTGCGCGGAATCCATCCCTGGATTCCATTCCACCCCATTTCATCCCTGCAGCGTGGTGGAGCTTATGGCTGCGATGCTTTCACTATGTATGAGTGCTCGCTTTTCGTTCCGGCACTCATCTCTGGGGCATAGTGTAGTCTAGTTCACGTTATTATGCCGTTTTTATCCATGTGTGCGTGCGTTGGTGAACTAAAACGTACGTTCACCTTGTGACGAAAACGCATCCTGTGTCTGTGCATTGGTTACCATTCATTTCCGGTATTCGGATCATCCGTCAACTGTTTAATGACCGTCATACTGCCACCTGGAACGCGGCGATGAAAAGTCGAAACTTTCGCGAACCCTTGTCAGAAGAAAGTAAAGAATGCATTTGTAGCGCAAATGGAATGATTTGTGATAATTCGATTCCAAGGAAACGATCGACCAACTGGTTGATGGTTCCCTGAAGTGCACCTAAGACTGGACGTCTCAGCCCAGATGGCTGTGTGCACCCTGGCACTGAACCACAGAAACATTCAGGCTGCTGCCAAGGAGTTACTGGACGGGAGGACAAGGGGTTTATTTCATTTCACTTCGTTCAGTTTTGAAAGGTGGTGAAACTCGGTGAGATTAAAGGAATGGGCGTTTGTATTTTGTTAAAGGCTGTCTTGCAGAGATGCGTAGTGCAGAAAATAGCACTCCTTTCGTGACATGACGCCCTTTTGTTACAGATTCGTTGTAATGTTTTTCTGTTTAACGCTTATGCGCTGTTTAACGGTGACGGAAACTGTTGCATTTTTAGGTAATTTTGTGCGCGTTTTCAATTAACGATCCCTATTTCATACCGAAGACTCTGGACAGCTATGGACAAAAAATGTTTGCGATTGCTGAGCAATAAACGTGACAAATCGCGCCGCACTTTGCCGAGTGACTCAAGAACTACAGTTTACGGACATTGAGAGGGACTACTCTGATACATTTCACGGTACACGTCGGATTTCACCTGATTACAAGATGCGAGAGCCGTGTTCAGACGCCCGGGCTAATACAGCAATGGCCTCCGGAAGCCCATCGAGCCTGACGGATACCGTCGTCTGACTGTTACCACTTCTGTGCTCAGTCGCGCGGCGTCCGCACGATTGCAATGGCAAATCCATTGTAATGGGACCAAAGCTTTGAGCATGAGGTTGGCTTACATAAAATATTTGGCGATGGCGAAAACGTTCAGTGTTCAGTGCAGTTTTGTTAGCAAAATATTCGGCCTTCCTCTGGCATCCCAGTCGTAGCAGTTACCACCACACAACGGCTCTTAGGACTGTGTTATCACCAGCGGCTTCACCACGGGGCCGGACATTATGGCAATGTAAATTAAAGCATACAACAAAGTGGCAGCGATAAGGATTTGCAATAGTATTCTACATGTCTGCTCTATTTTTTGGCGGCCGTAAAAATTGGATTGGAGTCGACTGTTACTGCCTGACTGCTTCGAGTTTGCCACTAGACCGTCGCACGTCAGAAGGACGTCACACGTTCCAGTACACGGGGAAACGGAGTCGTTCTGCGACCGCATTGTGGGCATGGAATGGATGACGGGCGAGTGTAAAATGAGATTTAGTGTTCCGAGTAGATAGAGCCCTTGGTAAAGTAATTGCATCTTTAAGCCCTGGAGCTCTATAAGCGCGCATGTACGTTATCGATTACGCTCGTGACATGTTGAAACATGCACCGTTGCTAAGTGTTCTATATAATGCTTAACGCCACTGAAAGCAGAAATTAGCACGTCGTCAATGCCCATAAACCGAGATGCGGAAATAATTGGGGTAAGAGGTATAGAAATGCCTAAATAACGAACCATGCATACGGCCGTTGTTCAACCCGCGAAAGCCTGGGGGGGGGGGTTAAAAGTGCTCCCCCACACCCGTACACACGATGAGACCACAACGCTTTCCGCACCTGACAGCTGATGAATTTGACAGATGGTGGCGCAAAAATTGCGAAATTAGAAGTAAAATACCATGAATTACAAAACCATGTAATCGTGAAAGGAGGCGGTGGGAGGTCGGAAAAAATACTTACTGCTGTCAGGGTAAAGGTTCTTTCTCGTCATGCCCATCTTACCCCTTATCCTCAGCTTGCCCCACTAGGCGGCTCAATTTACTCCACCCATGAGCAGGGACGTAGCCAAGGGGCAGTCATGGGAGCCATGCCCCCCTTGAGTCAAGCGGTCTATATTAGATATATGGCGATCCCGGGTACATGCGTGCCCCTGGGGTAAGTTAAGCCAGATGTAAGGTAATTTTTCGCGCCATTTTTCCAGTACAAGCATGAGTATTACGCAAAAACTTGCAGTGCCATGACATGCGCAAAAGATCAAACTGCTCCTACAAATGCCAAAAAACATCATTATCGTGATCATCACTTACCATAATTCTGTCTATGGAAAAAGAGGCTCATTTAATTCTACTCTCCCCTCATATGATTTCAATCGATTTCCGGCTTCGTGTGTCGACCGGCGCGCGGTGAGCATTTTCGGTAACGTATGCCACGCCGCCAAGAAAAACGTAGACCATTGTATAGGTGGAGTTTTTGAAAAATGCCATGTGGCGCTATTTGCAGACTTGTTTCCCTCCCCCCAAAAAAGAAAAACAAAACACCGTATTTGGGACACTTCAGTTTCCAGTACCAGAAAGTTTGATTTTTACGAAACACAATAAACGTCACGGTGATGCCGTATGGTCAATTTATTGCATCTCCTCGTTCTCCTCCGCGGGTCAGAAAATCATAACCCTTGTTAACCATCACGCACTGTCATTTACGAAATGGAACAATCAGTTTCAACCGGCTTCCAAGTTGATGTGGATCTAATGACTGATGCAAGGCACGGGGTACTCGCATTAAAGGGCACGAAAGACATCGGAGGTGTCAATGCTGGTACATGGTGAGCCCGATTCGCAAGCCGTTGTCGGGTGCCCAGTGTTCAGCCCGGTATAAGCAATACATAGGATGGGGCAAATAAACATTTCTATTACATTTAGTGCAATGCGAAATATTGGGCACAGTGCCTGGACGCATCTGCCCAGTCCCAACTACCAGACCCAAAACTTAAGACTGATGAAAGACGCACTGTGCCATTGTAATGGTTTTGGAGACGCTTTGCCCTAGTCCTGGACGCAATGATTTGACAAATTACTCGTACGGTTCGAAATACACCTTCAGGTCACAAACATTAATGGCCCGCAAGGGCTCCGCCTAAGACTCTTACCTGTTACTGTTCCATCGGGCCATCGATCACCAAACCAGAATAGATTCAGCGACAGGACTACTGGGGTATCGGGGACCACATCACAGGATTGGTGCCGAGGTCTGGATCAGGCGGCAGTCGCAGGAGCGATGCCGAGGTTTGGCTCAGGAGGCAGCCGCGGCAGCGGCGCCGAGGGTTGGATCAGGCGGAAGTCTCAACAGCGGTGCAGAGGTTTGAACTGGGAGGCAGCCAAGGGAACAGTACAGCTGCTTGTATGAGGCAACGGCAACCGCGGGAACGACATATGTCATGAGCAGGTGTAGGGCTAACACACGGCTTCGTTTCCATGCCCTGACGCACTAAAAAATCCCGAACGCATTCACTCGCTGCGGAGTCGCTCCAGCACAGCCCAGGAGGAGTGCCACCTTATCGAGGACCCGGACTTTTTCTCCGACGGCCGCGCAGATGGCAATGAGACTGGGATCAGACTGGGTCATGGTTAATTTGAGGTATGATTTTAGGCGACGCAGTGTGCTGTCACCTATTTCCGCGGCGCATGTTGTAGTCGGGATGGTGAGCAGGAGGCGAAGAAGTTTCAGGCACTCCGTCAGCAAGGCCCGCCGGCTCTTCGACCCCTTGAAAATTATTATGACGTCAAGGAGGGTTTTGAAGGCATGTGGTCCATCACAATGATCCTGCAGCATCAGCACGCGATGCTTCAGTCGGTCCGTTTTCAGCATAAAGTGGGCAGAGGTGCGTTCGGTTGCAGCAAAGGCTACATTGGTCAGTGCCAGCTCGGACTCAGCACCTTGTCCGTCATCGACAAAATACCATTCATCCGGGGCGCTTTCCAAGCTGTCCATGCTCTCCAGATATACGTGCAAGTATTTGTCCTTGGAGGCTACCGCGTGGATGAGGCTCTCGGCGCCTTCATCCAATCGTTGTGGATGGCGGGTTCTCCTCGCCAGCCGGGGTTTGCCGATTTGCAGTTTTTCGGCGTTTTTCGGTGTCTCAACTAAAACTAGTCGAAGCCATGGTGACAGTCGCTCACTGCTTGCCTCAGAATCCTCACCTAGTCCAGCCTGGCCACCACTATCTGCTGTTCGGCCTGGATAGCCGTAAACACCGGTGTGGTCATTCGGAGCACCATCAGAGCCAGGTTTAACGAGCACTTGAAGTCGAACTTCTGCATGGAGCGAAGAAATCCACGCGGGGTGCTGCACGCCTCCGGTCGAGCGGCAGGGCCGTCTGCGGTATCGTCCATGGCGTCTCGAATGGTCTCCCAGTTGAGAAGCGCTTTACCGTGTTTTGTTTAAACACTTTTTACACAAAATTCGAGCCAACACTCCTACATTTTACGTTCGGAGTCACTCGTCCTGCATCGCGCTCGATTTCCACAGCAGCGCCATCCGCTGCACGCTCGTTTTGGCGCGTCGGTGGAGGCTCCGGACGGCGCGACCAACTTCGCTCCGGTCCATCACCGCGCGTCTCGTCCCCAGTCGGCCTCAGCTGCTCCATCGTACTCGGAGAGACTCGCCGGACTTCGGCCCGGGCCACGGACCAAAAACAGAACTCTGGCGGCGATAGGTCTGGACTGCGAGCTGGCCGAGAATGGTCCATCAGCCGGCGGTTGGTCGTCACATTTCCGTTTTGAAACCTACGTTGACAGAACGGCAATACAGTTTTTCATGGTCAGGAAGTGAACGGTGCTAACGTGTCCCTCTTTTTCGTCACTTGCCACGGACCAATGACGGCGTTGGGATAGCCTTGGCTTTGGCTGTGACATCACCCCTCGCCCGCGCGTCGAAGCTGGGGAATAATGAGTAAATGCTGGACGAGAAACGGAAGGTCGCAGCTGGCATCGGATAGAAGGATTTGGGTGTCATTAGCGTACTGGGTAGCATGTCCGACTTAAGCAGGCTGAAATCGCTGGAAAGAGGATTAACCCTATTCTCGAGTGGCTAGACTGCCTGGTCGATTCCCGGCAAGGGCGCGGATCCGGCCCCCCGAGATCTCGAGAACTACTCTTCCGATTTCATCGCAACAAACGGAAATCGATTTGCCATGATGTGAACTACACTTTTATAAAAAAGAAATTTTCAAAAATTTTGAAATTTGTGGATACAGGGAGGCAAAAAATGTCGAAATGGTGGTACTTTTGACTTCTTATAACTCCGTTGTTTATCGACCGATTTCGATGAAACTGGCATCAATCGAGAGACTATGGATAGGGCTTTTACCATTGGTACACAAATGTGAAATTTTGAGAAAATTCATGGGCGTTCACAGGATTTCAAAAAATAGGGGGATTAGTTTTCTAACAACTGAATGAACAAAGGACGCAAGACACTTTTTTTGACTT
>CP099854.1:12570120-12621908 GCA_030062745.1 Capitulum mitella
TTATTTCTACCGCCTTCAGTTTTGGCCTATTCTGCATTTTCTGGTTTATAGTATTCAAAACCACAAGGCCATCAGAAAACATTATGGATCCTTAGAAATATCTTCTGCAACACTTTGGACTTTGTACAGAAAATTGGCACTATTTTTAGGGGTTTTCGAGATTTTTGTCCAATCCACGTAGCTTCCAACATGCTTCAAGAGATCAAATGCGAAACTTCGGCATAGGCATTCAAAATTTGATTCTAGGAAGATTGATAATTTTCCTTCCTGGTCCAGTCTTCGGTGGATTTCAACAATATTCAAGATCCAGACATGACATGCGAAATATTGTTCGGAGCATATGAAACTGTCATTAACAAATATAGCCTTCTGCATCGTACAAACCGTTAAACCACTGCAAAAGAACCATGAATAAGGCATATCATACTTCCATCAATAAACAGCCACTGCAATTTATTTGCATTAAGGAACAAAGTCCAACTGATAAGTACAGTTCAAAGTATGCATGATATCGTAACATCTTTAATAAAATAATTAAACTTTCTAAGGGGAATTATGTCAAAAATCAACTCCAAGAAAAAATGGTCCGAATAACATATAACCAGTACTGATATAAAATATAGAAAACACTTACAGTAACAATGCAGGAAAGTGACAAATTCGTCTTCCAGGGGCAGACAGTAATGAAATAATTAATGCAAAAGACATTCCTGGTTAATTTAATGATTTTTCTCACGTATAGGCATAAATTTACAACATCAAATTCCCCAAACAAATGATAACCCAGTCAGCTTCGTTACTAATATTCTAAACAATGAGATGCACGCAGTGGACCTCGCCACTGCAGAATAATTAACTGATACCAAAGCAGTCATAAAAGGCGCGTGGTTTCATGTGATGAACGCTCAATTTTCCAGGAGCACTGGTCATGCTCTTTCTACCCAACATGCTTGATAAACATTTGCTTAAAAGCACGCACATCCCTAAACCAGCTAAAGATTGCTTTTATTATGTCAGTCTATAAACCCGGTAAAAGGAATATTTTTGGTACCTTTAGACCAATAAGTATCCTTCACGACATGTCTGAAAAGTTCTTAAAAAAGTCATTCTTGAGAGGCTTATGTATTTCTTTAGCAGTAATGATATAATAAGCAATATGCAGTGTGGTTTTCAAGGTAGGCTATCCACCCACATGCCAACCAACTATTGCTACAACTATTGCTTCAATTGCTACAAGATAAAACAACCAAAGCATTTGAGAAATGTCCTTTGGATGTGGTATCTACGTTGTTTTTGAAATGCTTTTGGCACAGCTGATCCGAAAATACTCGTAATAAGACTAAAAATGTGGCTTTTTTGCAGTGCTCAAAAACTTGCGTCTTCTTATTTCTCTGGAAGAACCCAATCTGTAACCTTAAATTTTACTTCAGGTGTTCAGTAAGCAGTACTTGGCCTTCTCCTACCCTTGATCTAGATAACGATTTTTTCGAAGACGTATAAACAAAAACTCAAATTGTCTTTTGTAAGCAGATGATACTGCCTTATTTTGTTAGAATAACAATGCTCAACATACGCAAATTATGACTGATGATGAGCTTTCAGAAATTTGCGAACGGCTGCACACTAATAAACTTTTACCAAACAGAAAAAGCATATAGTCAACGTAGTAATAATTCGTGGAAGAACAAAAAATAAAAACATGGTGCTAAATGAAAGAAAAACCCAGTTTGTCGACGATACATAGATAGTATTTCATCCCAGAATTAGCATATAAGTCATGTGCGCAGAGTTGTGAGTAGTGTTTATATAGTGTGCTTATGTGCCTGTATGTTTATGTGTTTATGTGTTTGCGTGTTTATGTGTTTATGTAAGTAGTAACCATGTGAAGTATTGAGTTGTGAGTAGAAACGTAGAAATTCTTTACTGGTCTACATTTATTGATTGCTCCTTCCACACAATGCACTTATATTACCACACTTATTACAGCTGTCTCATTTCGGGTAACACATTGCTGTACACTGAAATAAAATTAAGCTTCTCCAAAAACGTGCAGTTCGAACCATTTCTGGACATAAAAGACTACCGCCGTCTGAACCACTATTTAAAAACCTTCACCCGCGCCCAACTGGCACCCTGACGTGGGCGGCCGGAGCCGCGGGGAGAGAAGTTTCGACGCTCCCCTGTTCCTCGCAAACGGAACGTCGGAGAAAAATGAAATCTGTATAACTAAAAAGTTCCCCATAATTACGTTCCAGAGCATTACAATTTTTAGGAAAATTCTGAAAAGTAATTCAACTTTTTCCCTAAAGATGCAGAAAATAGGATTTTGAAGAAAAGTTCTACCTCTGCCCTACGACAGTTAGAGCAGTTCTAAGTATGCTAATGGAAAGCTTATAAAGTGCAAAAGATGGCGACATATATTTAAAACATGCATATAGTCGCATTTCGAATCAGATAACCTGGTATGGCGTCATTTTTCATTCCGCTAAGCCTGTGAAATTTTTGAACGTCACAAACGAGTTGTTGTCCATGTATGCTTCCAAAACGGTACAAATCATTTGTACGAGCATTTTTTTAATATCGACAATCTAGAACGCCAATAACCCGACGTGATCTGTCCTGAACTGGGGACCCAACCTTACTTTCAGCCGTTTTCTTTGTTTTATTTCGCGTTCCGTCGATGATCAATAACAATGCAAACAAAAGAGCAAGGAGTAAATTAGGAACTGAACTCCTTGAGTTTCACATCCGTAACCAATACGGGCTATATGACGTCGGTCGTATGAATTGGCTTAACGTAGTATTGTGACCTGATTTCAAGCATGCATGGGTTTCTTCTTTTTATACTTAGGTCTATCATTGACTGTGAAATAGACCAGAGAGATAAAACTGGACATCTAGGTACGCATTCAGGTTCTACAACGGTGACCTCGCATGAACTCAGGCGATTTCATTAGGTAAGGCGATTCATAAGGTAAGGCGATTTCATTAGATAAGATCATTTCACAGCTTGGAAGCGCCTTGACGCAATTATGGACTGCAACATCGACTTCAGCGCCAATTCTTATTCCAGGAATTATCAAAACGGGGTTTCAGACCCGTCGTCAGAACGTCGTCAAATGCTATCCCTGAAAGCTTTAGGTCGATCGATGTAGCGGTATGGCTTGTAGAAGATTTAAAAAATATCAGGGGTTGACCGTTGTTGCGTGACCTAGGTCAGTAAGCTGACGTCACCGAAAGTTGAAAATTCTGCAGGACATGAGCAAAAAATTAAAAAAGCATACCAAAAACATCAGTGCGCTGCGCGCGCTGTTTTTTGCTACCACCGAAAGTCCATAGGGGAGGTCAGAATGCCCCCCCTCCCGTTGGACGTAGGTCAGTCTTCTGAAATTCAAAGACTTGTTTAAACAGCAAACAACCTCCATTATGCACAGGAAAATCAAAGGAATTCTGCGCCACCAGATACTGATTTATTACTTACTCTGCGAGACCAGTCTCCTAGAACTTCCAGACTCAGTTATCTGACCAACCATTTACCTCAAACCTATATAGAAACATTGTTACATTGACTGGGCCTCGTCTTTCGAATTCAATTATAGCGCCAAAAGGCTCTTCCATGAATGATACTCCTAGTTCAAAATGCAGAGTAAAAAATAAAGCAAAACACTTCATCATTTGTGCCTACAAAGAAAAATGATCACACTTGTACAGACCTTATAGATGTAGTCCATTTCGATTTCATATTTAGCTCATAATGAAAACATCATGACATATCTGACCGTTATCATGCTTCATAATCAGTCCTGTGTTGTTTATTGCACTCGCAATATAGGTGCCAAACGGTCCACTCGATGTCACTATACAGTAAACAATCATGTTTCGTAATCACCCCCAATAGCCGTATAGTTCCAATAGCTTCATGACCTCACTTGGCGACAAACATTGTACTTAGCTGGGTGAGTTCCTGCGAGTCCAACAACATGAAACAGTTCGGTTTTGACCAGGATGTGTCTAGAAACTTTACACTAATTCTCAGTTTACACCAATCCTGGGAAAGTGCAGTGGCCAACCAGATGCTATGGCACTGGACAATTTACTTTTTTCGCCTTTAGGAAATCCACGATCCGAAATGAAACTGTCGAGCGTATAGGACGAGTGTCGCGGGTGTCCTGCGTCTCTGTGCGGCAGCGGACAGCGGCCAAGTAACGTGCTCAAGACCTCGTGGAAGATTACTATGAAACGGTTTCCGGCTTACTTCTGTTTTCATTCACAGATAAGTGAGGTCCAGCCACACACTGAGTTTCAGCCGTCTCATTTCTTGCCATCTACGGTTTGGAATTCATGCCTATCTCTCTCTGAGGATCGCCTAGGTAGTTCCTGACAGCGCACAAAGTTTCGCCGTGGTGCCTGGAACCCAAGAGCGGGGACTCAGCAGTCACCTCTCGTCAGAGCGCTTAGAGGTGTTCCACGTGCCATGCGTGCCAGCCAATCATGGAAGCCAATCATAGAAGCCAGCCAACCAGAGACCCGACCAGCGTCTCTCCGGCCCATTTTCGCGCACTTGAAAAACCTCAGGGTTGCGGTCAACGCCCCCCTGTCGGGGGCGGTTTAATTATAAAAATTCCAGGCCTGATACCTGATGGAGGCGCTTGAGATGTTTCAGTTCATCGTTTGTTTTTTGGAAACGTTCCGAAAACACCACCTTCACAGTTCAACAGTCAATAAATGCAATGGAAAAACCAGCAAAAGCACTGAAGTAACTGTTAAACTCGTTGGTGAAACCCGTGTCCCAACTAAACATATCCGTCTGTATTACTTATTCCTGGTTTTCGGGCAGAAATTCCTCGTACTAAAATTCGTAGGGCAATAGTTCGTCGGGTAATAGTTTGTTAGAACAAAACTTCGTCGGACAAAAGTTCGTCTAGGGTAAAAATACGTTCCGCAAAAGTTCATATATGTAACAAAGTTCACATCATGGCTGTAAAGTTCCCATATCAGAAAACCTTCAAATTTCAATGTTTGCTAAGTTTTTCTAAATCGTGGAGGTTTCCTTTCAAAAGCCTTTGGTTTGGAACACTGTCTAAGGCTACCAGATGTCTTCAACTCTAGCTCCCACAGTCGGCGCCGAAGAAATTCAGACAAAGACGTCTGAGAACGCATTCACGCCCCAGGTACATCAGTCGTGCCGCAGTGCCGCTGGGTGGATCATATCCGTAATGTTAAACGACACTTGCTTTTTCTAATCTTAAAATAGCTTACACCCGCGGAAACTTCTGAGCTCTTGCATCCGCCTTACATCACCCAGTTCTTTGAATTCCTTGCGTTCTCAGGCTCGTTCATTGGCTAAAGCCTAGTCTTTCTAGAATATTCGGATTGCAAAACGCTTCCTGATCCGCTTTACATATCATAATTGCACCATCCCCTTTCGTCATTTCCGTTCGTAGGCAGCATATAAGCAGGGCCAGTTTTCGCGCCGTATCTATCGACTCAACATGTGGTGGACCTCGTGATGCTCGTGACGTAGTGAAATGCTAGTGTTGTGAGTGGTCAGTGTTTGACGTCAAGAATATACGTGGTAAAAGTGCAAGCTCTGTGTGTCTGACGAATAAACGGAGAATTGGCGAGAAGAACTTGTGGAAAAAGAAATACTGAAAAAAGAGAAAAATTTGGTACAAACGAGGTCGCCAATAGTCCAATTATCACGCAAAGCAGAAAAACTCTGCTACAATATGGCCAGAATTCGTGAAGGACAAAAGTTCGTCCAGGACAAAAGTTCGTCTAGGACAATCGTTCGTCTCGCTCGTGTAGGACAAAAGTTCGTCTACGTCAAAAGTTCGTCCAGCAAAAAGTCCATGCAGGACAAAAGTTCGTCTAGGATAAGAGTTCGTCCAGGACAGAAGTTCGTTCCGCAGAAATTCCTTTAAGACAAAAGTTCGTCTGGGACAAAAGTTCGTCTAAGGCAAAAGGTTATGATAGGTTGGATTAGGTTAGGTTACTATTCTAGGCCCGTTCTTTTCCGACATGAACCTTAACTTTATGAGCCCTTTTTCTTTTAGTTTACGTCACTTTCTCCTTTCGAACGTTTTCCCTAACGAAGCTTTTTCCTACAATCCATTTCCATACGAACCTTTTGCAGTACGAACGTTTCCATTAGCGAAACGAACCTGTCCGAGATGAACTTTTGCCCTTGACAATTCTTGTTTCTAGACAAACTTCTGCATGACGGACTTTTGTCCCAGACAAACGTTTCCCCATATGGACTTCTGCTTTATACCAACTTTTGTCTTAGACAAACTTCTGCGAGAAGAACTTTTGTCCCAAACGAACCCTTGCCCTAGACGAACTTCAGTAAGACAAACTTTTGTCCAGGACGGACTTTTGTTCTGGATGGACTTTCACCCTTGACGAACTATTGCCCTAAAGGAACGTTTTCACGTCGAACTTTTGCACGACAAACTTTTGTCCAAGACGAACTTTTGCCCTAGACAAACTTTTACACGACAAACTTTTGCCCGACGAACGTTAGTCCGACGAACTTTTGTCCGACGAGCTTCTGCGATACGAGCTTTTGCCCTAAAACCCATATTCCTCCATGTCATAATACTAATGCACACCGCATAACCTCCAGTATCTGCCTAAGACTCTACAAACATTTTAGGAGACGCATGGGTAGTAAAACAAAATGTTACTAGTCACTAAAGCCAAGATCCCCTGGTGGCAAAAGCTGCTGTATTTAAACCCTTGCTTAAAACACTGGAGCTTACAGAAACCATTTTGAGTGTACGTACATATGGATTGGTACTATAATTAGCACGCAAGAACACAGACTGGTTGAAAAGATCGCTGGGGCTGAACCAACATGTCGCCGGTGTTCATGTGTTTTGGGAATCTCAGCCCATCGTCAACAAGAGTGTGTCACCTACATAAGTACAAAGGGGGAGCAGAGGGGCGGGATGGCAGGCCCGAAACCAAACTTAACCCCGTCAGCACGGCACAAGCGCAAGTAGGAACATTTAAAATCACGTTAGATCTTCCAACGTTCTGAGACGGAGGGCAACGGCAACAATGACCCGTCGTTCGCTACCTCAGGTCCCGGAGCTGGATGCTGTAAGGCGACGAATGGTACAAAGCGCACGATGATCGAAGGGAACCAGACAGAGTACTCTGCGGAACGTTCGTGAGGAATGTGAATGCGAGAAAGGTATGGATGCGATATGAAATGTCATTCTAATCGCACATACAGCTGGAAGGTTAAACTTCAACGACGCGCTTGCGGAACAGAACAGCACATCTAAGTAGTACTTCTAAAGACCTGGTCAGTGCCAGGTTCCTTCCGAGACACAGCAGTCCCGCACCCCCCCCCCCCCCCAACGGGAGCAGAGGGACAAGCGACACCTGACGAACCCTCAGACGGCGCAGCCGGCAGTCGGACTGCAGCAGAGCAAGGTAAGTGGGGGGGAGGACACTTGCGTCGTGGGGCAGTCGTCACGACGCGTCAAGGGGCCCAGCAGGCCGGGCCTTGGCGTTGGCCAGCCAACAATCAGACGGTGACACGTTACATGGTGGATCGCAATACATTACCGGGTCGGAATGCAGCCCGGCTGTCAGCTTTGAGCCGGCGTCCGTTGAGCAGGTCACGGGGTGAATAAGGGACTGAGATTGATTTCCCACGTCCCATGTCCGCCGCCCAGCAATTACGCTCTCTACAGGCTTGGGTTTTCAGCTGCCCGGCAACTGAAGCGCACATTCAGGTCGTCAAAAACTGCCGCTAACGGCGGATGATTATGGCGATTATATCACTTCGGTCTGCTCGACGCTACAGAAACCATGCACGCAGCAGCGTGCGCTGGTTAGGGGTTCAGCCCGCATCGTGCAGACACGAGAGAAGCCGGCCAGCAATAGGACGGAGAGGCCGGCAGGAAGACGTAGACACCAGCAGGAGGACGGACAGGCCTACAGGAGGACTGAGAGGCCTACAGGAGGACGGAGAGGGCGGCAGGAGGACGGAGAGACCTACAGGAGGACGGGAAAACCGGCAGGAGGACGGAAAGGCCGGCACGGGGACGGGGAGGACGGCAGGAAGACGGAGATGCCTGCAGGACGAAGAGGCCTGCAAGAAGACATAGAGGCCTGCAGGAGGACGGGGAAGCCGACAGGAGGACGGAGAGACCGGCAGGAGGACGGGGAGGACGGCGAGGGTGGAGAGGCCGGCAGGAGGACGTCCTCACAGACAGGCAGACGAAATGAAACTGCCGAGCGTATTGGACGAGTGTCGCGGGTGTTCTGCGTCTCTGTGCGGCAGCGGACAGCGGCCAAGTAACGTGCTCGTGGAAGATTACTATGAAACGGTTTCCGGCTTACTTCTGTCTTCATTCACAGATAAGTGAGGTCCAGCCAGACGCTGAGTTTCAGCCGTCTCATTTCTTGCCATCTACGGTTTGGAATTCATGCCTATCGCTCTCTGAGGATCGCCTAGGCAGTTCCTGACAGCGCACAAAGTTTCGCCGTGGCGCCTGGAACCCAAGAGCGGGGACTCAGCAGCCACCTCTTGTCAGCGCGCTTAGAGGTATTCCACGTGCCATGCGTGCCAGCCAGTCATAGACTCCAATCATAGAAGCCAGCCAACCAGAGACCCGACCAGCCTCTCTCCGGCCCACTTTCGCTCACGGCAATCTGAATACACAAAGGCGCTATTATTGGGTGGGTGCCGGCTTCGAATGTATATAAGTGGGCCGCACAATCTCCTAAGTTTTCATGAGATGACTTGGGATGGGCCGCTTTCTCTGAAGGCGGTCGTAAGTGAGGATTAACCTGCCTAGGCATTTTAACAACTTTTCGCAGAACGAGCGGGTAACCTGTTTGCCGTGCTAATAATAGTAACCAGACGGAACGGAGACGTTCCATCACAACCGCATGCTTCAGATTTTGGTGAAAATCTGTACAAAGGGTGACCAAATGCTCCAAAGTCACCTGTGCAAATTTCAGTTTGCCCAGGGCGATAGTTATCGATTTATAGCCTGCGGCGTTTTCACGAGGTCACGATGCATACCTGTTTGATCTGGCATGCCACGGCCGGGGCGGTTACAGTGGGACATTGATCAATCCTTGAACGCAAATAAAATCCTTGTTGACTGCAGAGCCTGTTTAAACATTGTGTTTGCCGCTTGTTTCCCATCTCAGCCGTCCGGCTCTCGCAGCTGCAGCAGCAGCAGCAGCGGGCAATCATAGCTGAGCTGAGCTCAGAGATTTTCATGTCAGAGAAAGACAACTCAAAACAAACAAACTGTTGTCTTTACCAAATGTTTTCACAGCTACCACTTCTCAATTTGACGACGTCGTCCGTCTGTTTCACACATTGTGCGTAAGGACTGCTGCGTTGATGGGCATGGCAGACAAAGGAGTTCGTAAGGCACCGGAGCCGCATTAAAATGCACAGGCCCACCTCTCCGATCACCGCGAAGGGACCAGCAAGAATTAACCACACAGGCGACTTCACGACAGGTCCATCCGGCGCCACGCCCACAGCACACTCCTGGCGAAGGACTCCGACTGGCCGTCGCAACTGTCGCCGAGCAGCTGCGAGTCTAGGGACTGGTCCCGACCTGCACGTCAGTCAGCGTCGTTCGGCCACTCATGCATCAGATGGGTTTTCGCGAGCGCGTCGTTAAACAGAAAATTTACATGCCAGCGGAGTCGTGTGTATGTGGATGTGTACGTAGGTGCAAGCGGATACGGTATATATAAGGATAAATACGATATATGTAAGGATTGTTTCGCGACGCGAATGTGCCACGACCGCCGTGCGTTAGCAGTGGTCAACCGGCTGCAAGTAGAAAATACAGCCGACAGGTAAGTACCTCCGAGGGACGGAGAACGGCCCACCGCTGTCGCCACTGGCGCCGAGGCTGGTTCCGTCCACGACGCCTGTTTGACTTCCACGACCAGGAGCGTTACCGACGGCTACCAATGAGCGGTCAGCTTTTCGGCTGGTGACCATGCGGCTGCTTCGCTCCCTGGGCGAGCTATCAGCACTGGTCCTCGACAACGCGCCCATCACAGTAAGAGACTGCAGAGAACCAGTGTCTGGCGTCATCCACGCGGAAAGCTGACCTGCAGAGCTGACTGAGCCTCAGGCACGTGGCGTTCCCGCTCAGCGCCGCCCCAGACCGGAGCGGCGTCAGACCGCTCAGCATCGGCCAGCTCAGCAGTCCGTGGTCCACAACGTCATCGCAGAGTAGAGCCACGAGGTTGTTGTCTCCTTACCAGATCATACCGAGCTCGGGAGAAACTCTAGTGAGCTGCAAACCAGTTGGCAATACGCCTGGTGCGCTTGGAATGGAGGAATCAGCACCTCTTCAGAAGCCCTGCCTGCTCGTTCGCACGCTCCTTGATCGACACGCGGGTTCTGTCACTTCCTGCTCTGGTCGCGAACGTCACCGACAAGCCCGTCCGAATTCGTGCTGGAACGGTCGTTGGGAAATGTGAGCCAGCCGAGACGGTTCCCGAATCCCCGAATGTCATGCAGGATGTCTGCCATGGTTTAGACGATACTCTCCCTGAGCACATGAGGGATTTAGCAGAGAGGTCTGTCGCCGGTGTTCCGTATGAAAAGAAGCATCATATCAAACGTCTTCTCATGGAGTACGATGATGTCTTCTCTGCTGGTGACCATGATCAACCCCACCGAGCACCGGACTGACATCGGTGAAGTTCGACCAGTGAAGGCTCCGCATCGTCGTATTCCTCTCGTGAAGCGCGAGGAAGCGGACAGGATGGTCACGGACATCGTCGAACAGGGGCTAACTGAGAGGTCGAGTAGCCCTTGGTCTTCAGATTTAGTCCTCGTAAAGAAGAAGAATGGTACTCTGCTGCTGCGTCGATTACCGGGCCCTTAGTCTTGTCACTGTTAAGGACTCATACCTTCTGCCTCGCATCGATGACACCTTGGATGCACTCTCTGGAGCTCGCTGGTTCTCCACGTTAGATCTCAAGTCTGGGTACGATTGAATTAGAGGAAAAAAACAAAGAAGATCGTCCTAAAACAGCGTTCTCTGCCGGCGACTGGCTTTGACAGTTTCGCGTTATGCCCTTCGGATTGTGCAACGCGTCTGAACGTTTGAACGTCCCATGGAAGCTGTTCTGTCCGGTCTACACTGCAGATCTCTCCTCGTCTATCTGGATGGCGTCATAGTTTTCGTTCGCACGTTCGAGGAAGAGACGCGTCATCTTTGAAGAGGTTTTCTTACGGTTTCGTTCTGCAGAACTCAAACTTAACCCCAAGAGCGTCATCTCTTTAGCAAAGAAGTGGGCTATCTCGGCCACATCGTCTGCACGGAGGCGTCAGGACAGATCCGACCAAGGTCGCAGCCATCTTGAATTGGCCCACGCCGACGTGCAAAAGGCCGCTGCAAAGTGTTTTAGGCCTCTGCACCTATTACCCGAAGTTTGTTAGGAGTTCTGCTTCGATTGCTGCCTCACTCCATGCTCTGACGTAAAAGGACTGCAAGTTCATGTGGGACCAGAGCTGTGAGGAACATCTGAAGCGGGCCCAGCATCTGAAGCGGGCCACTGCGTCTTCGACTGTTCTTCGCTACCTGGACACGTCACAACTTTCCATCTTCGACACTGACGCTGGCGGGTGTGGCATCGGCGCTATCCTCTCTCCACATGTGGATGGTACGGAGCGCGTCGTTGCATTCTATAGCAGGTCCCTCTCCCACCCAGAAAGGGACTATTGCACTACCCGACGAGAATTACTGGTCATCGTTGATTCCGTCAAGCACTTCCATCACTTTCTTTACGGTTCAAAGTTCACAATCCGCACGGATCATGCCGCTCTGCAATGGCTGAAGCACCTTAAGGATCCTGAAGGACAGTTAGCACGGTGGTTGGCGAAATTGGAACAGCATAACTATTCTGTCCGGTACAGACCTGGTGGACGGCACCAGAACGCAGACGGGCTGAGTCGGCGTCCTTGTCGACTTGACTGCGCACACTGCTGCCGGAAAGAAGAGGAAACTGGACGATGTTGTATGGTCACAACCAGAGCTCAGGCTAGGGCGATCAAGGATTCTCCTCCCCCGCCCGCTGAGCAGGATTCGGCCGAGCAGGTAACGCAGCCATCTTCTCAGCCATTGTTGTTAACGTCCACGTCAGCCACAGGTGAAACGTCCTCATCTACAGAACTGCTGAGCGACCAGCTGTCGATGTCTCTTCGAGTGGCGCAGCTACAGGATCCTGATCTGTCCGTTCTGTTACCTTTTCTGCAGGAAGCCGGTGGAAGACCTAGATGGGACGGGTTTAGGTATTCCAGCCCTGTGTTCAGTACTGTACGAACTGTAAGTGGTACTGTACTGTGCGAACAGTACTGGTCGCAGTGGGATGCATTACGTCCTCATCATGGAGTCCTCCAGCGTCGGTGGGAGTCTGTTGATGTTGTCTGAGTCTGAAAGGTGGCTGACGGTGGTGTCTCGTGGCATGAGGAAAGCCGTGCTGGCCGAATGTCAGGGATCTGTCACCAGTGGACATTTTAGCACCAAGAAGACACTGCAGCGCATCCGGCAGCGTTTTTACAGGATCGGCATGCGGAATGATGTGAAGGAATGGTGCCGAACATGCGATATCTGCTCAGCTAAGAGGGGTCCAGCGTCAAAGCCATGAGCCCCTCTGCAGCTCTGCACCGTTGGGGCGCCAACGGAGCGCGTCGCTGTGGATGTTACGGCTTCTTTGCCGTTGTCGTCGTGCGGCAACAGGAATGTGGTGGTGGAAGTGTTGTTATTTTCGAAAAAAAATTAAACCAGTTTCCGACCAAGTTCCGAGGAGGAAGCCATGTGAATGTCCAAGACTGTCCAAGATCCAAGTCTGTCCAAGAAAATTTCTATAAAAATAACGCCTGCTTTCGGTTTGCAAACATCCAAGACTACATGTATTGCTCATTTTTATAAATTTGACCTACAATCATGGCTCAAGGAAGCAGGTGGGATGAAATGAACATGTCTTCCAATTTTTTAAGCCTGTAGCACTGGTCGTAAGGCGGCATGCATGAGTATTTTCACGATATCCCATTAACAAATGGTTCCCCACCCCTACCCCACTCTATGCACCTTTTCGCTTTTCCTTATAGATAAAGTAACTTACAATTAGACTATCAGGTGCGATCGCTTCTAAAACCAAAATGGATAATTGTTTTTTTTTTACATGTTTGGTGGGTACTGCGTAGTCTTCCCAATATTAAATTTGTGTGAAACACTATTCTTAAAAAAATGGTCATTGCTAGAAATATTTTCCCCATCTGGCAGCTCTTAAGGGTAACGGGCAGCCATATGACCATAAATGTGACACATCCACCTGGGCTATCAAGCAAAATAGGACTGACACCACTAAGAGGGAAGTCTGTGTGGCGTATTATGATAAATGACACATATGGCTGGGTATCCAGCCATTTTATATAAGTAAATAAGGTTGGTTAAGTGCTGGGAGGAAAGTAGAGCATAATAATAATCCGACATATATGCTGAAATGCAGTTACGTTACGAGCCAATGTTATGGGGAAAAGGTGTGCTTGAACCATGTGGCACATCATGAATGCCAGTATGCAGTTTGGATGTGCTGTAAAATGGCCCTGTGTCACCTGCAAATTATTAGACCTGTTTCTGGTTTGTAGTGCTCTGAGAGAGTTGTGGGTCTCCCGTAAGGGTAATGTTGTATATATCTTTCTGGGGTGCATGGGCAGCCCCAGAAATCTCAAACTGATCTTTGTGCCTGTGGGCAATGCATGAGAAAATGGACGTAACACCCGTTTGAACATTCTCAGCAGTTTCGTAAAACTCATCAAAGCTGTAACCAGTGTGATGCATTCCATTTTTTCACTTAGAAATCCATTATGATTGGTCTCACAAGCAGCAGTCCTATTTCACTTCAGATGTATGCAATAAGGATACGAGCATTGAACGCATGGAATTAAATAAGGTATGCAAGGGACAGAAGCCTAGTCAACCATGGTGTTGAGCAATTATGAAAATGATAATTTTGTGTCATGCTTGGAGTTGAGTTTAAAACTGGAATATTAAGCAACGTTTGGTTTTGTCACATTTTTTGGCAGCTGGCTTGCAATATGTCGTCCAATATTTTTCCGAGAAATAAGTGCTATTTCCAACCGATTTCCGATTCGGAAATCGGAAAATCTTGGAAAAGTCGGGATTCAGATTCTGATAATCAACTCCAGTGGTGGCCATGGACTACTTCACGAAATGGCCGGAGGCGCATGCTGTTCCAAACCAGGGGGCTATCACCATTGCGAAAGTTCCTGTTGACAACTTCTTTTCCCGTTTTGGCGTTTCGAGCGAGTCACATTCAGACCAGGGCCGCGATTTCGAGAGCCTGCATCTGGATTGCGCAGCTGCCATTGACATGCCAAACCAATTTAATGCAAAAAGTCTGAAACTGCTCGCAGCCTGCATGAGAGGTATCATAAGGCAATGGGCAGTTAACTGATGCATGTCATTATCGTGTAAACAATACCAGTGAAATATGTATATGCAACACGTAGTAATAACGTGTAGTTTTGTACATGTAACTACATGTGTCTCGTCTCGGACGTATGTAACTATATCTGGAACTACATGTGCGCCAGCGCGCTCCGGCCTGTCCGTACCGGACAGCACGTCCTAATGCAGGACCCCAAGACGGGTCTGTGGGACCGGTCGGGGACCGTCATGGACGTTGGCTGGCGACGAAATTACCAGGTAAATATGCCCAGCGGGCGCATATACTAGCGCAACAGCCGATTTCTCCGGCCACTACAACCTCTCGTGACGGCCTGGCAAGGTGGCGGCAGAGACTGAGACAACGGCGTCGGCAGCTGCCTCGACTCCGGCGTCCGCCACGGCGGCGACGGCGGCGTTAAAGACGATGGCAGCCGCGACGACGGCCCTGACGAAGTTGGATATGGCGACTGCGGCGGCGTTCGCGTCAACGTCATTCGCGCCAACGTCGCTCCGACTCCAACGGCGTTGCGTGTGGCAGCGACCGCATGGGCGCTAGAGCTCTGGTAGTGCAGCCCGCTAGGCGGGCTGCGGACTGCACTTGGGCTGCGAGGACGCCAGCGGTCGCAAAAACTCTCGGTTAATTGGTCCGAGCCAGTGTATCGTAACAAATGAAAGGTTCGGCAGCAGAGTAGCAGCCAGGCCAAGCAGTGATGATTGGTTTCTTGGGGATGGCTGCATTGTTATTGACTGTTGTTTTGTTCTGTTTGAGGTGGTGCGCATGGTGGTAAGTGTGGGTTGGTCTCCTCCACGTCTTAGGGGGAGATGTTGCGTAGCCATGGCTGCTCAGAGCTCGGACGCCGGCGCCTGCAGCCCGCTGACCCGGCAGGCCTTCGCGGCCGACCGGTTGACCGTATCTAATCTTGGGCGTTGGTTGTGCCGCCCCACCTGACATGTGCGCTTGTCGGGAGGAACCGAATAGTCTCGAGAGAGAGTTCAGCTTTGAGAGGTGTCCCGGTCTGCCGCGGTGCTCGGAGAAGTGTACCGGCCTGCCGCTCCACTCGGAGAGACGTCATATCTGTATTGAGAAATGTTAAATAAATCTGGTTGTACCATCATTGTGCTTCCCGTCTATTTATGGTCATTATTAAAAAAATAATAATAATCTGAATATTTCGCTGGGGTGCTTTGTAGCCAGATACCGTGCTGAGCAATTTCTTTGTACAGACTGTCATGCACCGGATCGCGCAATTGCAGCCTTACTGCATGTTTCGGAGGCGAAAGTTTAACGTGCGGGCATAACCCATACGATCGCGCGGTAGCCAGTGTCTCCTTCTATGGGTCGCTTGGAGGATTACGTGACCTCTGGGAGAAAAAGTGAGGGCCGAGACGATTCGCAACCACCTAGCCAGGGCCGGCAACGGCAACAGACGTTTAACCAACTGAGCCACCGACATGACGATCACATAATACATGCACCTTTCTTATGGATTACTACACTGCTTTCATAAAAAACATGGCACAGCGCATGATACTGCGTTCGTTAAAATCGGGGTGAAGATGAAGCACAAGCGTCCGGCGGCCGAGATCTGGGCTGCTTATTCAATGCCCATGGCGGGCGCCGACGGAGTCACTCCCAGTGACGTCACACAACGGCTTGCGCAGCGTGTAAACAAATCGCGTGGTGACCATACCTATAGAGGGCCTTGGCTCGAGCAGCAGTCACGCCGTCGCAAATGACTGGAGCGTAGACGCATGAATAATCTCGCAGACGGAGATTCAGAGTCTAAGTCAGCGAAGTTTTACCGAATCCGATTCCACTCCGACTCTGGCCTAAAGCGAATATTTGACTCCGATTCCGACTCCGACGCCGCAGCATCGGCTGCGGATACAAATGCATGTTATGCAGCCTTCGTTCTTGGTGACAGAATTCAGCCTATTCTTCCCGGCACAACTATCAGTTTTTCGCATGGAATGGAAATACAACTGGCAGGAAAACGGTACACAGTCAATTGCGGCAGCCGTGATTCCAGTGAGTGGCAACTCTGGTCCAATCCCTTCACAAGATTGGTCATAAGTCCAAAAAGCTTGAAGTTGTTTCCCATGTAACGAAGTCAGTTGTTAGTTACGTTTCTCTGCCCTGGAACGGCAGAGGTTTGCAGGCCTGTTCTTTCCATGTTTCACTCATAGCTGTTAGTTTCAAATTTCACACAACTGGGGGTGCTGGGATGTGACAAGATATGAAGTAGTGTCATCTGCCCTGGACTGTTGGAACAGGTACCATCACCACCATATTTGTGCATGTTTCGTAGCATTAAAAAATCGTCATGTTAATATCACACTTGTTCTCAAGATTTCTTAAAACACAGCACAACCCACTGGTTGGATACGAAGCCATCTAGCGCATTTCTTTTATGGTGCAATTTTCTTCTGCCTAATTTGCCAGAAGTTCGTGCTGCATATGCAGTATCTGCCATATAGCACATACCAGCTAGATGGCGTGTGACGAGCATTACTGGAACTAGTCTTCCCATTCATGCACAGCCCGGGTCAGGCTGACTCTGCCGCTTCTTCAACGATCTGTTAACCACTGGCAGTGGGAACGCTGGTACTTGGTGCTGCTGCTGAGTTCTGAGTTCTTAGACACCGGAATGGTGGTCATGTTGACCTCTGGACGCGGGCAAAGCGGCTCATTGCTGTAATTGAAATCGACTCGTACTGAAAGATTCCGCCTCTGACAATAAACCACTTCCAAGGCCAGTTCTGATTTCTGTCCTGTAAAATGACAGTTCCATTGCCGCTGTTTCATACACATCTTGCCGTACTGTCATCCGGTTCAACTTGGGTCGATGTTCACGGGATTTCGAATTAGTCAAGCAAACAAGTTTGCTCTGTTTTTTGGGAACCTGACTTGGTAAAGGTAAATTTGTCTTACAGTCCTCATCATGCGCTTTGAATCATCTGCTACGCATGTCCGTCGCCGTCTGTTTCAGGACCTTACCAGAAGACAAACCGAAAACACCTTCTGGATCCCAAAAACGAGTCTCCTATTAATTGTCCTTAATCGGCCAGACCAACAGAAATACAGCTCACTATCGACGGAGCAACCCGGCCCACCACAGACAGATCTGTGGATTCCATGCCTTCTCTAGTAAGAAGACAAAATGAGAAAGGAGTGTGCGAGGAGATGTCAGCACGGAAAAGGAATGCGCCTCAGAGAGTAGCCCTGAGCCAGCGCGCACGAGCAGAATGGGGAGGACAAGGAGTGCGCCTCAGAGAGAGGCCCTGAGCCAGCGCGCACGAGCAGAATGGGGAGGACAAGGAGTGCGCCTAAGAAAATAGTCCTGAGCCAGCGCGCACGGGAGCCAGTCCGAAGGCCGACTGCCCATCGCTCGCCGGCCCGCTACTGAGGTCAGCTTAGGGTTACGTGGTAAGGGGTCAGCCGGCCAATGAGGGATATAGACAAGTGCCGGAAGAAAAAGCGCATGCTAGCAAAGAAATAACACAGCTGTAGTCGGTAATCGAACCCGTCTCACTCCCATGACAACCAAGTACCTGGTTATTGGGGCTTAGGGGCGCACCGACTGCAGGGTCATTCGGCGCCCAACAACCAAGTACCATACCTACCTATATGTAGTTGTGAAATTCTATGCAAATGGGTAACTGTGCTAGCGATTAATATCATAGTTCAGTAGGTTTTTTGTTTCTTGGAATGCTTGATATCGCTTTAAACTGACTCTCGGTCCAGTCTGCGAAGTCTCCGGCCTACAGTTGTGTAATGTGTAGTCTAATAGCACCCTGATAACAACTTGGAAACGAAGCTGAAGCGAGTACCGTCTACAAAGGTGGTTTGAATGCAGTTAGGTTGAAGCGCTTGTATGACCAAACGCTACCCCTTTTCTTCCAATTTCAAGCAACTGCTTTCATCATAGCTCCTAGAGTCGTTGCACGGAGTGACTATCTGTCACGCTAAGTGACGGAAACTTTTCAAACCATGCCGTGCCAAACGAAACCAAACCAGACACATAACAATAACTGAGGACAGAATCGAGCAACTGAATTGTAAAACTACATCAACAAAAACTGGAGCATGACATGTCCTGAAATGGAACCTTTCTGCTAATCTATGGTGCAACCACCGGAAATAACGTGGAGAAACAGGTCGCGCTTAGTGTGCAGAGCGAAGGAGGCTTACTAGAAATATGCTGTCCAAATTCTGGCCTTTTCCGCTAGTGAAAATACTTCAAGATGTATCTGTGTAATCCGGCACGGCCACATCGGTATAAGTATTAGTTTTGTGGTAAAATATGAAGAAGTAAGGTGGCCTTGGCTTCCCCGGGTACGCTAACGTGGGTACAACATACAACTTCCGTGACTGTTTTAGAAATATTTCAAAGCGTACCTTTACACTGCTCGCACGCAGTGATCACTTCTTCATGGCCAGGAATGCTGTTGTCTGATTCAGCTTTCATTCGCTCATAGTGCTTTCTCCATCGCCCAGGAAGAACACAAATGCCTTCTTTGTCTAACTATGCAGCTGGCCAGACTTGAAGCAGGTACTGCAAATAGCTCTTTCCATACTGGAGTCCTAATACGTAAAGTTGAAAAATCACATTTCATGGATTAGACATCAATGTGTCCATGAATGTTTCAATGTTGTGTTTCGGAGTTGCGAATGATTCCTGTGAGCTGCGCAATAATCTTACGCCGTCTCTGTAATTGTCTTCGCGTCTTTTGCATCGAAAGCTGTTTCGCAGGGAGTTCGTTCACATGACAAACTCATGACGATCATAACATGGGAAGGCAGACAGTCCGTCGTTGTTTCGACGGTAACAAAATGCCTTTCTTTGTCCTGACTGAACACCGGGCTCGTCATTTACAGATTTCTATTTGGATCATTTAGAAATTAAATGACATCTGGATTTTTACGTTTCCAAATTTTCGGTTAGCGATTACATCATTTAGGAATCCTAACTGAGCACCCACTCACCACTCACCACACCACCACATATTTAGTAATCTAAATGGGACAGAACCAACGTTCCAGACCACTGTCGCCGAGTCCGTCCGACTTACCAGCACTGGGCGCCTCCGGACCGCAACACTGTTGTCCTGAATCTGACCCGGAGCTGGACGCCTGCTGCCTTCTGCTCTGACGCCCTGGATTGGAAACTGCCGGCGGCCAGTCTGCTACCCGGCGGCCCGCTGTTCCGCCGACCGCGCACTCCGCAATACTGTGCGCAGTGTGCCACGCCGGGCCGGCCTCGGCGCGTTTTGTCCCGCCGCTTTGCCCTGCGGCGACCTCTCAGCGTGTCACGTCCGGGGACAGGGAGGCGGCGGGAGGAGGACCGCTGCAACAGTTTTCTGCAGGGAGGCCAGTTTAGCAGCACGCCATTGATAACGTGCCTTGGCACGCACCGTGGAAATGGGAGGCCTCCGGCCATTCTAAGGTGTTCAGGTTTATAAATGCTCAAACCTCCATAACTCACGTCGGTTCATAACTCCACTGGCGGATCCGGGGGAGGGGGCATTCCGGCCATGCCCATGCACCCTATCCTGGCTCAGGGGCAACGTATCTCTTGCACCCCCAAAACGATTAGAACATCCGGCTTTCTGGCCTGTTGTCGCGTCAATTCATGAATAATTTTCCCAACAAAAAATATTCACTGCGAAAAGTGATCTGTGACTTGCTTTGCTGCCATAATTATGATAGCAAAAGCAAGCATAAACATGCGCTGTTTGAACGGTTCTGTCAGCCTCGCCAAAAAAAACACGCCGTGCCCACGGTCGCTTTATATTGCTTTCGCTCGTTCCTGCTGCGCGTTGTTCTAGTGAAGCGCGCTGAGCGCTGCTAGCGGTCAGTCGATTCATATCTGTGGTCTAACCCTGTTCCCGGCAGGGGGGCTAAATTGCCCCCCCCTCGGGTCTCTTGTTTGCCATGTTTTTGACGCAAGCTTACGAAACTTAATCACTTTTCCTACCTATTCTTTCTACGTACTGTAACAAAATTTCGTAACTCTGTTTTGCTTAGGGGCGTAGCCAGGCAACGTTTTTTGGGAGGCACTTCACGCCATTTTCGGCCCTGTAAATAGTTGGGCAACATACAGATACAATTTTGTTTATCTGAGGTCACTTCACAAGGTCAGGTCAAAGTCAAAAACCAAATTTGGTCTTATGGCAACAATTTTGGCGCTATTTTTTTCAAATATAAAACCAGGAAAACATATGACGTAGAAGAGTGCACTCTACTTGCGTGCCAAGTTTTGATTTGATACCAGGTCGGGTCACGGAGCTATGACCTAAAATGTTAGTGCGCGTGTCTTTTGTCACAACAGCTTTAAAGTGGAATTCTAGAAAGAGTGAATCCAAATGATCGGAAACGTGTTAGAATAATTTGAAATGCATACAAGATCATTCCAAGTGACTCTAAGGTCACTGTAGGTCGTTTTAGGTCAAAGGTCGTAAGTTGATCTGAAGAACTTAGCCATGACAGTTCTCCATTTTTCATGTCCCTGGCGCCGCCTATGCTAACATCGTACAATGCAACATAATTTGTACTTCTTCAGCATAACATGATTAGAAGAACCTAAAAAAGTGTTTTTACTTTTTATGTTAATTCAGTTGTTTGAAAAGCTGGTCCTCCTATTTTTGAAATCTGTGAGTGCCTACGATTTTTTTTTATTTCAAGTTAAGGGATAACCGTTAAAATTTTCATCCATAATATGTCGATTCATACCAATTGCATTAAAATCGGTCAGGAAACACGAGAGTTACAAGTCCAAAAATAGCCTCTATTTTGACTTTTTTGCTCCCTCTCCAAAATTTTGAAAATTTATTTTTATAGGAATGTGGTTAACATCATGGCAAATTGATTTCCGTTTGTGCGATGAAATCGGATGTGTAGTTCTCGAGATCCCAGGGGGCCGAATCTGCCCCCCCCCCGCGCCGGGAATCGGCCATACCGCCTAGCCCTCCGGGAATAGGGTTAAACACCCACTCACTAGCACATTCATCGCAAGTGAGAAAAACTAGCAGATGCTTGCAGGAAGCGAAGAAAACTGGCACAGTCGGTGTATAGCGCTAAACCCAAAGCCCTTTTTGGTTAAACTAAAACAAGACGGTTGTTGACGGTTATTTACTGCGATAAGAGGGCTTATATTGGGATGTTTTTAATAGGTTAGAAATCCTGCTAGGAGTAATTTAGGGCAATATGAAGAGGCAATCAACCCTTGGAGACTTCCTTAAACGGGAGAAAAGTGAGAAGTGGTAGGTATCCTAGGTCCCGTATCTCGCGGATTTAATCAAGGGTGGGTCATCCCGTTTCAGGCTACGAACCTGGGGCGGTTATCGATTTCGTTTCCTTAACCCGTCCCCGGCTGGGGGGGCAATTGACTGCCCCCCTGAAGTTTTTCTGGGATTGCGAGAGAACCAACAAACACAGAGTCACGAAACGTCGTGTACCTTTTGCCCCATCAATTTTACATCTCGTGTCAAAATTTGGACCTCAGGTCACGTCAGGTGCTTGACCTAGGTCAGGTCAAACAGACCTATGTCCAAAAAAGTTTAGCGCCCTCTAACTTTTTCGCAAAACAAGATGTCTCAATAATACTCTCAGGGATTAGTGATTGCGATAGATGCAACAAATCTGCTATCCCAGATTTTTCGGAATTTTCCGGGTCATTTACCTGAGGTCAAGCCCATTTTTAAGACATATCGCCGTTTTTTCGGAAACTGACGGAATATTCCATAACATTTTTAGTGTGGAGTCAAGCAGACATCTAGTTACCGTCACTAAGCAAAGTATCAATGACTTCCAGCCATTGACCTGAGGTCAAGTCACGAATAACTGTAGTGGGCCAAAATGTGCCACCGTCAAAATCGACGATGAATTACTCAGAATTGGTAGAAAATGGCAGAACTAGCTTGCACAGACGTAATTAATACCAGAAACCTCAGAAAGTTTGAAAAAGTGGCATATTTTAGAAATAAACAGGCTCTCGCGAATAAAGCTCTACCAATTGTGTAGACTGGTAAATAATCAATTTTTTCCAAAATTTAAGCATGAGAAACCATCCTAAGAACCACAAAGATCAATAAAATTGGCATAGATCGTCTTTTTCACGAAAATAAAGGAACGCAAAAATTAGTTCCGGTCAATTTGGTACCGCATACGGCAACGGCGCACACCGACAGCTGGCGGGAGAATTACTGTGTCTTTAACTCAACGCTTCGGCGTATATATTGAACAAATCTGGGAAAATTGGACGTGTATCGGCACCCACGGACCTTTACTTAGGCGCTGGTGCCTTTACCTATGCGTTATTAGTCACAGCCCTTGAGATTTAGGCCATTTCTCGGTCTCATGCATTCGGCTATCAGACATTATCAAATGTAAATATCTATCAACCAGCACTGTATGCAGAGTGTCACCTAACACCAAATTTGGCGAACTCCTTCTCTGTATCATAGTGCATCCTCATCTGACATATCGGAAATATGTGCCGTCCAGTGCCATAGGTGCCCATGTCCTTTCCTGCCATCCAGTTACCATACTATGCAACAGATCCGTGCCATTCCACTACCAGGTATCTTACATCTACGTCTAGCGCAAGAGGCGGGCGCTGGAGGGTCCTGTAAAGTTTCTACTGTAAATTAAATTTGTAGCTAAACAGGAAACGGCATCTTTGTAATTTATGCTTAACCATGTCCTTGAACATTTATATCGTTCAGGCACAGGGGTAACCATTTAATTATTCCAAAGTTTCTGATTATGTTGTTAATGATTCCAGTATTTGGATATATGTGGAATTAATATACCATATCACATATTGTATTGTTTGGAATCTAAATGTTCAGCTATAGCCCACGTCCTGAACAGTACTGATTTATAGCACATATGTTTCTTTTTACCAGTCATAAGGGATTTACAGATGGAATATGTATAAATATATCAAAAGTATCTAGTCTGGTTATTTCAGAATGCATACAGCAGGGGAATGGTCCGGGACAGTCTGAGACCACATTCAGTGCTTTCATTGCCCTCAGGAGCCAATCCTGCCTTTGCTGTTTTTAATGTCTGCTGTAAAACTGGCTTAGTTGCTCCTTTCAACTATGGCATGAATATTGGCGACATAATTTACAATTTGCCGATGAATACGAAAGCCTTGATATGAAACGTCGAACAAACGAGGAGTGAGATCATAACATGTTGATATGTCCTGGCACTCAATGGGACATGTATTATTGAATATATGTATATGTGTATACATATGTATATACATATATGTATATACATATATGTATATGTATGGTATACTTGGGCAGAATATTTTCCTTGACAAGTTTTATCGAACTTGTCGAAAAATTTCAAGTAGCTTTTCATTTGTTTTTTTCCGATGTCTCCAACTATGTGTTTCAGTTCATCACTTATTTCGAGTAAAACTGAACTGAATGTACACATTTACGTATGACATTACTCTTAGTGGTTGTATTTAACGTTTGGATACAGCACTATTCATTTTCAAAGTTACACAGCGACATTGCATTTCGATTACACATAGGATTGAAAAAGCACAATACAGTTCGTTCCTCGGTTACCACACTTCCGTTATACATGTCACATCAACACAGGATTGTTCCCACGGTTCTGAAAAGCCAAAAAATCCCCTACCTGCTTTTACCCACGCATTCTTAAAATTATCTAGAGTTTCAGGGATACCCTGCGTTGATTTGTTGCTTTAGTGCTGAGCCCTGTTGGACCAAAATTTATGGGGATTTATCGGAAAAAAATATTCCGGCGCGATCAATTATCGTTGTCCGAATTTATGTTTCATCAGCGGTCGGAATGCTTGTCCGAATTTTTTCCGACATAGGGGAAAATCGGGCATCGATAAGTATGACTTCATCAAACAGAGCAGTACTGTCGTTAGAAACTGAATTATTTGATCCTAATTGTTTTTATTTCATGCTTTTGCGGACAGACATATATCTTTCCATCATATTTGTTGTAAACATCCATATTAGGAATGAAATAATTTGGAAGTGAATATCCATTTAACATTTCGCCACTTTTCGTATCGGGGTATCCGACGCTAAATGGAAGAACGTCGCTTTGCAATGAAAATGAGACTTTTTCGTAGCGATACGCTCTAAGTTTTTTTTTAGCATTGGCACAGTATTTGTGAAGAGTAACTCAATGATGAGCACACCACATACCAGAGTAAGACTACAAGCTCGGGATGATCTCCAGTGTCATGCAGATCACCACACCAGCCGAAGTAGTTACAACGATACGGCCTCTTTGACGCCAATATGCTACAACATTTTTTTGGCCAGTAAGTGATGGAATTTCACAGCGAGTACTTCGTTATCCGTGCTTAGAAAAAGAAAGTGTGCCCGGCATGCTGTGGCCGAGGTTCATCCACTTACGGAGGCAAGCACGTAGCCAGGATTTTCCGGCGGGGGGGAATGTCAGATTTTGTCATATGCCGCTGCCATGTGAAGATTTCTAGAAAACACAGCAATTTTATGTAATCCACCTCCTATTTAACGCACAGGAAAACATGTTTGCTTTTGCAACATATACATGACCACCATTCCGTATTCCTGCAAAACCACTATGTATCTAGTGTGGACTGCTTGGCTCAGGGGCCATGATCCCATGCCCTCACCCCCCCCCCCTTGGCTACGTCCCTGTGCAGAGGTACCCTTACTAAAAACTTACTACCCTTACTTACATTGAACATGTTACCTACTGATTGCGTAACTCAGTTTTTGCACTGGAAGCTACGACACAAAAAATATTCTGCATGCGGCATCACGTTAGCGTTTAATCGAGTGAGGTGATGCAAGTTGGTGCTGAGGATGCCATGGTAGCACAGCAACCAGCATCCACAAAAAACTTCACCCGTCATGTGACCTTTTAATACCTCTATTTCCGATTTAAAACACCTCATTTTTAAAGAAACAGAAGTTTTTATCACCAGCATTTGTTCTTGAGCAGGCATGGTTTAAGTTGTCTTTCTGAAGCCAGACAGCATTGGCCCCTGCACGTCACCTTGGTTTTGGCACTCCCTAGCGAGTGCAAAAGCATACCAATGGTCTGTTAGATTTGCCAGGTGTATCCAAACAGACAACTCCATTAAAGCTGCTGTGTAAATGGATACCAGCACATTTCTTTGCATCATGCATGAGTTATAATCTATACACGTGTTTTGCACAGTCATTCACAATAGAGTGCAGAGAATAAAAAAAAATGGTTTGCAACATACACAAATAACACTGGATACAAAAACTGTAGACATATGCCACACTGGTCTTGAAATGTTGCATCTTGAGTGTTTGGCACCATGCACATCTGCTGATTGCCAACAGCTCAACTCCACACACACCAAGCCGATCTTCATCGAAGTCAGGTCACAGTGACGAAGCAGAACTCCACGCGAGTCTGCTGACAGCAGGATGATGCACTGGGCTTGATGAAACTGTTCCTCCACTGAAAAATCGGGGAATATTAATTTCTACATGCATTTCCCATTAGCTGGACATTTATTCTCGTGTTTTCTGGGTTAAAAAGAACCACAACAGAACAATGCTGAGAAAGGCATAGTTGAAGGAAAGTATGCCCTAGTGCTCAGTATATATGTATATAGTCATTTTAGCCTCGTGTTTGATCGTGGACCGCGTAAAGGGCGTTCAATACAATAGTTACTGTCTATTAAATATGTATATATGTCTATACAATAGTTACTGCGGAGCGTAAGGCCACGGGATCGAATCGCAGCCGAGGTGTCGCTTCCAGGTCCTGCATGGCGCGCTTTTCACGGATTTCGGTAGTTAACAACCGAACTGTGCATTCCCTTCTACATTCCCGTAAGAGTGTAATACAATTGCAACTGCGTGGGATGTTGCCAGGATTACGATTAGGATGTTCCACACGAAGTTTTCGGATGATGAGCATCGTTAGGCCTGACACTGATATATAACGCTCTTCCGTGCTATTCAGAATGAGTTTATTCAAACACAATCTTCTACCGTGTTCGACACTTCTCATGATGTAACTTCTGTTTTCTAGTTTGAGCGCATAATAATGCATGAATGAATGTTGGTATTCGTTATACGCAGTTATACGTTTTTTTACGGGTATTACTTAAAAGAACTGTCAAGTGATAGTGATTGACGTTTATTGTTCAGCCTGTTTTTGTCTGCCTTTTGGCCGGTTTTGAAACAATAAAAGACCGAAGTACCTTGAGTTATGCTCGACTCTGGAAAGTCCGAGCTCGCCTGCCATGTGGCACCCCTTATGGCCGGGTTGCCATGTCCCCCCACTTTTTGGGAAATTTAACATTAGCCCTACGAACAAAAACGTCTCTTTCCCTCCCCCCAGGCACCCACTTTTCTGGGTACTCCTTTGCTCCTGCCAACATGTTATAAACAGAGGCATGTTTGTGATCAACATTTATTGAAAATTATGATTCAGGAGGCATATATATCATAGCATCAGCTTCTGATTATTCCATGATCAAAGGTCACAGCGCTAGTCATAGACGAGAGATGAAATATATTAACGTAGGAAGCATCTGGGTCGACAAAAAATAGAAAGTAAGAAAAATATAAAAAATAGTAGCAATGATGATAAAAGGGACGAAATAATGCTAGCAATTTATGCTATTCATCGAAACAAGTTTAAACCTAGTAATAAATATGTGTAAGATAGCGTAATAATCGTGCGTATATATATGTATGTATGTATATATATATATATAAGCATGCCTATATAAATTTATATACATCCATATATATATATATATATATATATATATATATATATATATATATATATCTGTCAGGCACTCATAAAAATAATGTCAGACACTCATAAAAAAGGCACACATAAAAATATTGCTGGAACAGTAATATTAAGACCAAAACACAGCAAAAAAGCAAACAAATGGCAAAAACTAGAGTACAGTATCCTGTATACGTGGTGCTCACTGTAGACTGCTCCGCCACAAGTAACGAGACCACAACACGGTAGGCACAGAAGCAAAACCAAAAAATGTCTGTATATAAGATGCCCACTACAACACTGCTGCAGGACAAGTCTAGAACGCGGCAAAAAATATGTAGGAAAAACTAAGCAGATCCTTCCATGAAATCAAAACAAACAGGCGTGTTGTAAGAAATCGGCCAAGGGCTTTGGCACGCATAACATTAATGTCGCCAAGACCAAAAGAACATATAAGGATTGACACTATGTGGTCTTTTTTGTCACTCAGTGCATCAGTGAGTCGCCGTACCAAATATACCGCTACTAAAATATCCTTCATAATCGAAACATCTGCGTCATTTTCCTTTGAAAGCAGAGATACCAAATTCAACATAAAACTATGAGTTGTACCAGCAAAGCGGCGACCTGGTACATTTCTTGTATTATACCAAAATATTAAGACTTAACTTTGTTCTACCGTTTGTCTAGTACCCTGCATGCATACAGCGCGTGTGTTCTATCTGACTTCCAACGCCTGGCAAGGCGGCAAACAAGTGCCGTTGCGTTACGCAGTTGGAAACTGCCGAAACCCGGGATCGAACTGGGGACCTTTAGATCTTCAGTCTAACGCTCTCCCAACTGAGCTATTTCGGCTACGTAGTTTTTTCAAGACGATGAGCGGGGAAGGGGCGGGGGCGGCTGGGAGGTGGTTTGAAAATCAAATATGTTCTCAGTAGGTGATACACAGTGGATATAACGAGGTACAATAAATAGACAATATCAGTGAAATTGCAAAAAACCAACAGGGGCAGCTAATGTTAAACGCATAAAAGTAAAAAAATGCCAAAAGGACAAAGAGTCAGATAGCAAAAAAGGCAAAAGAATAAGTCAAATGCAAAATTCCAGTAGGCAAGGATTCAAGAAGGATAAAAGTGCAGGGGATAAGACGCAGCGCCGCCGTCTTCTCGGCTTCTATGACATCAAGGACGCAACCTTTCATTCGGTGGTTATTAGCTGTAAGACTTCCCTTTGACATCAGCGGGCGGGCAGCGTGGTGAGTTACACAAGCTGAAGAGTTCTGGGCTCTGAAGCATTTTTGGAAACTTAGAAAATGCGCTGTCTTATATGGACCCTATGATCTACACACGTTCTTCAACGCTGCGCCAATGGATTGGCGCTGGCCCGCCATGAGGCCAAGCGCGTAAATCTTAGCCACACAAAGCCTAAGGGGTTCCATCAGTCCCGCCGCCCCGTGCGTACATGGATGCGGGCTAAAGCTCGCCGTTCTGCTTGCCGAATTCTTGGGAAGGGATGGGTTCGCCCATCCCTTCACCGCGAAAAAAGGAAACCCCAGTTCGCCCACGTGGTCATTTAACCCTCTTCGGTGCATGAGGGGGATTCATCTCTCCTTCGTGTTTTTGCGCGGTACAGAAGAATGGCGCACGGCGGCAAGCCCAATTTTTGCACAGTCTGTTTTCATTCCGTATACTTTGGCGCGCAAAATTTGTTTTAAAATCAGATCACTGAGTTATAAGCTATGGCGTCATGCTGGAACACCGCCAAAAACAACAAGGCAGCAATGTGCGGGTTCACAGTTCCCACGTCCCTGTGGCTTTCTCTCTCTCTCTGTCTATGTCGTTGGTCGGCTGACTGCAGTTGGATATTTTTGTGTGATTGGGAGAACAGTTTAAGGATAAAGAATTTTACTCTGAGGGAGCCAAAAAGTACAAAATTTGGATCGCCTAGCTGACCTGACCTGCCATGGTCCGAGGAAGCCGCCAAATATTAGGGGCAAGGAATCCGTAACCTTTGATTTCTCAACGCTTACCATATCCACACGGAATTCCCCAGACATTTCACCTCGGAGTCCAACGCATCCATGGCCGGCACATTTTTTTATATTTGAGCCGGATTCATACTATAAAAAGGCTACTTTAGGGGCGTTAATACGGGCATTTGAAAAGTTGTCAGATTCCCGGCCAGATCGGCCATGGTGCACCTTTCTGGCCAGTTTAAGCATCCGCGAGGTTCTGGGTTTCCTTCACTTTTCCTTCACTTGTTGTTAGACATGGCAGTTTTAAACACAACTGCGACCTATGCTGGTCTGCATGAAATTACAGCCACTACAAATTACAACTAAATCCGTATACCAACCCATTTACCTTCCTTAGGTTTTCAAAATCACTAATCGCTTCAAACACAGGCGCTACGATCTTAAACAAGGACCGCGTACACAACGATTGAAGGAATTTTCCGTTCCCTCGCCACTCTTCCTGCGCTTCCAGCTTATCAGTCTTCGACCAATCAGCGCCTTCGTTGAAAAACCTTTCAGCCTTGTCAAGGTACGTAGCCTTTGTGAACCACTGGATTTGGCCAACGGCCGCATTGGCGAAACGCCAGGCTGGCAAGAAGCTACCAAATAAACTGCACAACACTCGAGGAAATTACTACCCATGGCATGTAGTGCAGAAAGCCGAGGTTTCTCCTTTTATTTCAAACTTGTTTGCATTGCAATCCATTCAGTATGCCCTACAATGTTAAAACACGCCTTTCCAGAACCAATTGTAATTTAACCCAATTCCCGGCAGGGGGGGCGGAATCCGCCCCCCCCCTCGGGTTTTTTGCTTGCCAATTCAAGGATTTTTAACGCAGCTTCACGAAACTTGGTCACTTTTCTTAGCTATTCCTTGTAGGCGCTGTGACAAAATTTCAAAATTCTATTTTGCTCAGGGGCGGAGCCAGGCAACGTTTTTGGGAGGCACCTCAGGCCATTTTTGGCCTTGTTGAGGGTAAAAGGAAAATGCCTGCCAAAAACAGAGTTTTTACGATAGAACTTAAAACTCTATATGGATGTATAGCTAAATAGTTGGACAATGTGCAGATGTAATTTTGTTTATATGAGGTCACTTTACAAGGTCAGGTCAAGGTCAAAAGTCAAAATTTGTTTTTTGCAATAATTTCGGCGTCGTTTTTTTAATGCCAAACCCCAAGTATATATGACGTAGAAGGGTGCCCTCTACTTGTGTACCAAATTTCAGCTCGATATCAGGTCGGATCACGGAGCCATGACCTAAAATGTCAGTGCGCGTACCCTATATCGCAATAGCCATAAAATGAAATTTTTGAAATAGAGTGAATTCAAATGATTAAAAGCGTTTACAGATAATACTGAATGCACACGACATCATTCCAAGTGACTCCAAGGTCACTGGAGGTCATTTAAGGTCAAAGGTTACAAGTGGATCTGAAGAACGTGTGACCGTGACAGTTCCCCTTTTTATGTCCCTGGCACCGCCTATGCTAACATTATACAAATATTGTAATGCGATTTGTACTTCTTTACCATAACATGACTAGCAGACGCCAAAAAAGTATTTTTGCCTCTTTTGTTCATTCATTTGTTAGAAAACTAATCCTCCTATTTTTGAAACCCTGTCAACGCCAATGAATTTTCTCAAAATTTCATATTTAGGGATCCATGGTAAAAGCCCTATTCATAATGTCTTGATTCATGCCAGTTTCATCGAAATCGGTCCATAAACAACGGAGTTATAAGAAGTCAAAAAGTAGCCCCCATTTTGACATTTTTGCCCCCTGTATCCATAAATTTCAAAATTTTGAAAATTTCTTTTAAAAAATGTGGTTCACGTCACGGCAAATCGATTGCCGTTTGTTGCGATGAAATCGGACAAGTAGTTCTCGAGATCTCAGTGGGGCCGAATCCGCCCCCCCCCCCCCCCTGCCGGGAATCGACCATACCGTCTAGCCCTCCGGGAATAGGGTTAAATTAGCATTTATTTTAATGCTGGTCAATCTGGCCAACCTGGCCGGGAATCTGGCAGCTTTCCAAATGCCCGTATAAACGCGCTTTTTGATACCCAAATAGACCAAAGTCAAAGGGCAAGAAGTCAGATGAAAAAAGATACAGCTACCACAGTTAATAATGCCCACTTTTTGCTTTAGCACCACAGTGAAAAGAATGGGTGACCATCTAATGTGATTGCCGTCTGCGGAGAGGTTTGTAGGACCAAGAGAAAACAAAAAGTCAACAGACAAAAAATTGAGAATTTAAAGGTGAAGTCCTTTGATCCTGCCCTCCACAAGTCCTTTGACTTTTGCCCTCTTGCCTTCTCGATCGGTAGTAATCAAGTTTTTTGAAACTTTGCCAGTTTGGATTTCTGTCCTTTGAAGTCTTAGCTATCTCACAGTTTGAATTTGACTTTTTGTCTACCCGTCTTTTATAGTTTTATTTGCTTGGCTTTATTTTTTCACCTTTGAATTTAATTCTATTGACTTCTGTCCCGTGAACTGTTTACGCTTTTGACTTTTTCACTTTCTGGATTTCAGTTTTGTCTTTTTGACCTTTATTCTTTTGATTTCTGGTCTTTTTCATTTCTGATCCTTTTGACGTACTGCTTTTTTAACTTCCCCTTTGCTTCTATCAATTTTGACTTTTTGCATCTGACTTTTATCCGTTTGATTGTAATCCCTCTGACTTTTGGCCATTGCCCCTACTGTTTCTTTGACAGTTGTCCATTTGACTCTGAACCCTTGGGCGCCGAATGACCTTGTAGTCGGTGCGCCCCTAAGCCCCAATAACCAACCGACTCTGAACCCTCTTGACTTTTTACCTATTTGACTTTTTGGTTTTGACTTTTATCCTTTTAGACTTTGCCGTGTTTAATTTTTGTCCTTTTCACATTTTCATTTGTTTTTTGTCCCTTTTCATTTAGCCATTTCACTTCTTCGCATTTGCATCTGACTTCTTGTCTTCTGATTTTTTGTCTTTTGATTTTCTGTGTTGGCATTAGAGGTTTGCATGGGGTGGCCAGCCGTGCGGCCGGCTATAGCCTATGGCCAACGGGGCGGGGCGGTTTAAAAAACCCGGCAAAGCACGGTTGCGGCTGTGGCTACCGCTGTTTTCTGGCTAAGAATAGCACACAAAATGTATAACGTGGTCCTATTTTCTGAACTTTACTTGACACTTTCTACCGTACCTAGTATGTAATTTCAATATTCTATTGCATGAAATAACAAACACAAACACTATCTATGCCATAACTCATTACTTCCACAACTTCTCTGAGGAATAGGAAAGCTGTAATGCAGCTGCTGTACGAAGGTAAGCAATCAACTATGAACAGAATGAAATGGAAAAGCACCAATTAACTATTTCACTCTACTGAGCAAGCTGCATTCTCACGTTTGGGAAGACACCTAGCTACGTAGGTAGTTAATTCTGTGAAGCTAAAGAAACTCCCGGCTTTATCGACAGAGGTATCTTCACATGGAAGTGCACACGTTGCAGACGGAAACGATGACTTTGGTCCTGTTGCTTAGTGCCTGCCAGTTACTCACGTGACAAAACATCAGGATCCCAATCCCATAGGGCAGGTTGGTAAGTGTTAAGTAAGTTGGGAAGTGTAAGGTAAGTTCCCAGCTACCTGGGTAGGCATCTAGCTAGCCTACTTTGGTTTGTGCCTCCTAAACCACGTGATTTTCCCAAGCTTAAAACATGCTTTATGCCTAAAAATGCGACGCAGCCCGTTTTTTCTGTTACATTTGCAAGAAATGCGTTTTATCTGAATCTTTGCTTTCAACTTTTGAAAGTATTCCTTCTAAGAGGCAGAAAAATGTTTGGATAGGTAGCTGAGTGTAATTAATCCCTAATATTTATGGAATACAAAACAACAGAACAAAATAGTTCCCAGTTATACTATCCAAATTACTATTTATTCCTGCAGTTATACTGGCAAGTGATTCAGACATAGATTGCGATAAAGCGCAAACCATGTTTAGTCTTCTTATAGAGCTTACATATCGTTTCAACTGACATTTAAACCGCATCTGCGGCATTCACGGAAGGTTGCAAAGTTTTCCAATAAAATCTTATGTAGAGAACGTCGAGTATCCGTGATTTTTGTGTCATTCCGCTATGACCTGTACGATGACTTCTTGTGAAACCTCAAAGTGAGTCATATTTTATCATTTTCCAAGGTTGCTGTGCCTTACCAGTGTTACTCAGGACCTTGTGGTGTTTGCTGCGCTTGCTAAGTGTTGCAGGCTTTTTGCGACTCCTAAAGGTTATTCTGTTATGATCGTAACGATAGCTGCATACTCATGAACACGACTTGAATTGCATTCTGTGCGACTCATTCTGCGACTCATTCTCCTACTAAGTTATGGCTAGGGTCTCCTGATGCAGTCATCACAGACTCATTTAGGGTGGCAGGTAGAAAACGATAAATGTATTTTTAGCCGTGGCTGTGTACCTACCTACCTACTTAGCTACACAATCAGCTTAGCAAGCCTTTTTCAGGAAAGGTAGTCCAACTGTGAGGTCAACAGGGTCATGTTGGTGTTGGGTCACATTGCTGTTATTGTTTTCAGGTTTTGGTTGGTTAATGATTATGGATAAAGTAGGTAAACCATACATGTGCTAATGTCTGGTTTCTGAAACTCGAAGAGCTTAACTTGTTATGATAGGGATAGGATAAGCAGGCCGAGTTACATTTATACACACATGCATGTCATGGGAAAAACATGATTAGAAGTGGAAAGGTAGATAACCAGCTAGATTGGTATGATGCAGTCATTCGGTAGTTTTTGTGTTGTTGCGGCGTTGTTGTCTTTTCATATGATTCATATTCAAGTACCACCTTACCCTAGAAAACGGTTTTAAATGAAATTTTGAGAAAAAAATTCACACGGCTGGCCAACGGCTAACTGTTGGACCTATGGGTACGTGAGGCTTGCTGTGGCTGGGGTGCTATGGTTGCGGAGCGAACGGTTAAGGAAAAGTACAGCCGTGTGAACCTCTCGTTGGAACCGAAAAGTCCATGCCACTGGTGTACTTTCCACTACTCATGAGACTTTCCACATCATTTTTTCTACTACTCACGACGTTTGTCACCTTAGACACTGGCGCTTAGCTGTGAAATTTTTCAACAACTGAAGTTGTGAAGTCGTTGCTAGGGCGACGGCGCCACGCAACCTACTTTTCGCACAGTTCATCCAAGGTCCCCATATAAGGTACGACCATTAGGCAATTCGACTTGCACCGATGACATCACTCCTCCACCCTCCAAAATACTGTCATTCTGGAAGATGCTACAACGCTGTAATCAGCTCTTCATGAATCGCCCAGCCATCTTTGCTGCTGAAAATAATTCAGCGATAGTCCTGTCATTTTGCATTCCAAGATTACAGCCTTGCGATACCCCTTTTCAGTGACCATTTTTACACGCTTTTTGTTTGTGTATTCGCTGCTAAGCCATGATTTTACCTTCAAGAAATCCAAGTTTCCACACCGATGAACTTTTTAGAATGTATTCCGTAAATTTGGAAGAAATGTGGTTGGACGAAATTTTAGGCACAACAGGGCAATTTCAAGTCAGAATTGCCTTGATAGTCTGATTCGCATACTACCCGGCATTTGATACAAGAACTGTATTATTCCGCGTTGATTTGCATGGAATATTTGTTCGTAGTCGGCGATTGTTAAGTCAACATTTTGACAAGCCACTGTAACTCTGTAACTGCCCATGCGGAGACAATCTGAGATGCGGTACATTTCGGTCCCACAATCCGCAGGAGTTGGGATGTATTCCTGGTGTTGTTCGGTGTATATTTATTTTATTTTGACACCATATGACACCATTTGCAGAAACGCGTTTTGGGAAAATGATTGGGCACCAATGATTGGGCATCACGGAAATCTGAAATGGCACTGTGACAAACAATTATACGTTGTCTATACGTTACACCGCATAAGTTGTATCATACGTTGTTGTTACCCTCAATCAATCTTCCTTAGTTTTGACATGGTTCCACATTGTCCTTTGATATGCCGGCTTTGTGTGTATGGCTGGGAAGCAAAGGACGCATGATACGGGTGAATTAAAATAAAATAAATATACACCGAACAACACCAGGAATACATCCCAACTCCTGCGGATTGTGGGACCGAAATGTACCGCATCTCAGATTGTCTCCGCATGGGCAGTTACAGAGTTTTCTGCAGGTGGCGGTTCTTTCGAGTAAAACTGCGGACTAAACAGGTGGGTTCTGCCACGTGACCGTGTTTCGTACGCGGGCGTAGCATCCTGGCAAAAAGCAGACTCAATCAGGGCTTGCAGAAATGTTTGCCTCCATATCGAAGAACTTTTCAGAGAACATTCGGTAAATTTGGGAGAAATGTGATTGGCCGAAATTTTCAGTTTCATCAGGGCTATTCTAGGTTGGAATTACACCGATTACCCTCATTCGTATATTGCCCTAAATTTGCTACAAGCACTGTTGCATTTTGCGCTTATTAGTCTGGAATCTATGTAGGCACTCTGAAATTGTTCGGCGAATATTTCGACAGGTCGCGGATACATGACCCCTTTCGCAAAAATATGTCATGGGCGAATGATCAGGCAACGGTCGTTTTTGTTCAGTTGTCTCAAGCCTTTTGTGGAGCTAAGTTTTACACGATTTTTAGCATGTGCATCAATGCCTTCCGCACTTGGGTCCGAGCTGGGTCGAGCTCATCTTTCGGCAAATTCATAAATTCAGGTCACTTACCTCTCCTGTCCTCAGAGGATATTCAAGCAGTCGGAGGCGGCGTTTTGTATAGCAACAGCAGCTCGTCCCTATGTAATGCAAATCGTCACTCTGGACGCTTCAGAAGTACTGCTATATCACATACCTATAAAATTCAATAGCAGCCAGTATCCGCTTCCACGGCTTCTAAGAGACCTGCAAGGCCACTGTGCGAGTTAGAATGGTGACGTATCATATCGTCGTACAACCAAATCCCGAGCTACACGACTACTTTTGTTCACTTGCTGTATCGTACGTACAGGAGTGTTTTAAGTTATCGGGCCACAGCCATGTCTAGACACCTCTTTTCCATGCGGCATTACAGACTGAGGCTCAAGGGAATGCTTAAACTATTTGCTTTCACTCGCATCAGGCCCAATGCACCTACACGCGCCTGATTACCAAGTTCCCGTTCGAAACTGAGCGTTTGTCATATCATGTACAGATTTGCTAAGGTTCTTCAGTGTGTTAGGTTTTGCTCAGTCTGTCTTCATCTGAGAACCGATGCATACCGATGGTGCCCAGTTGATGACTGACGTCCCGATGCAGTGACATTCACAAAAAGTCGGCTGATCCATTTCCCGGGGCGAATTCCAAGTCGCCACACCGTCGAGAACCAGGACAAGCACATCACTTACTTTTTTTGATGCGAGAGGCGGTTCAGGTAGACACACAGCGGCGGAGAGAGGCCTCAGAAGGGTGCAGTCCCTAGGACAGTTTCCAGACTCTGTGGTTTTTCTGTTAACTTTTTGACACTTAACCCTACTCCCGGAGGGCTAGACGGTATGGTCGATTCCCGGCAGGGGGGGGGGGGCGGATTCGGCCCCCCGAGATCTCAAAAACTACTCATTCGATTTCATCGCGACAAACGGCAATCGATTTGCCGTGACGTGAACTACATTTTTATAAAAAAGAAATTTTCAAAATTTTGAAATTTGTGGACACGGGGGAAAAATGTCAGAATGGGGGGTACTTTTGGACTTCTTATAACTCCGTTGTTTATCGACCGATTTCGATGAAACTGGCATGAATCGAGAGATTATGGGTAGGGCTTTTACCATGGGTCCGCAAATCTGACATTTTGAGAAAATTCGTGGGCGTTCACAGGCTTCCAAAAATAGGAGGATTAGTTTTCTAACAACTGGATGAACAAAAGAGGCGAACACCCTTTTTTGGCTTCTGCTAGTCATGTTATACTAAAGAAGTACAAATCGCATTACAATATTTGTATAATGTTAGCACAGGCGGTGCCAGGGACAAGAAAAAGGGGGAACTGTCATGGTCACACGTTTCTCAGATGAACTTGTGACCTTTGACCTTAAATGACCTTCATTGACCTTGAGGTCACTTGGAATGATTTTGTGTGCATTTAATATTATCTGTAAACGTTTTCAATCATTTGAATTCACTCTATTTCAAAAATTTCATTTTATGGCTATTGCGGTATAGGGTACGCGCACTGACATTTTAGGTCATAGCTCCGTGACCCGACCCGACATCAAGCTGAAACTTGGTGCACAAGTAGAAGGCACCCTTCTACGTCACATATATTCGGGGTTTTGCATTTGAAAAAACGGTGCCGAAATTATAGCGAAAAAACAAATTTTGACATTTGACCTTGGCCTGACCTTGTAAAATAACCTCAGATAAACAAAATTATACCTGCACATTTCCAACTATTAAGCTATACATCCATATAAAGTTTTAAGTTCTATCTTAAAAACTCTGTTTTTGGCAGACATTTTCCTTTTACCCTCAACATGGCCAGAAATGGCATGAGGTGCCTCCCAAAAACGTTGCCTGGCTCCGCCCCTGAGCAAAATAGAATTTTGAAATTTTGTCACAGCACGTAGAAAGAATAGCTAGGAAACGTCATCAAGTTTGGTGAAGCTGCGTTAAAAATCCTGGAATTGGCAAGCAAAAAACCCGAGGGGAGCGGATTCCGCCCCCCCCTGCTGGGAATAGGGTTAAGCTAACAATCACTTGCGGATCCTGGAAGATGTCATGGGGCCCAGGCTTTCTTTCATTGGAAAAGGCAGAGGCAACATCTCTTCGGAGTTTTGTTTCCGACGGGAACAACAACGATTATGACAAGGACAAGGATCGGAATGAAACGATATGAAATGCATTTACTAAACGCTCCAATCTACAATAGATGACTAGCCCGTCTCGAAACGTGCCGAGAAAGAAATCCTTTTTACAGATGGGGTCAAGGCTGACACAAGCGACGTCTCTACGCAGAACTGGCCAAATTTCTGGAGCAGCCACTCGTCCAGCGCAGTGTAGTGCGCGAGCTGGCCCCACTGGTACGGCTCCAGGCCGGCCACGGCTGCACGGTTCACGTTTCTATCCAGCCTCAGAGATGCGGCATCTTGACTGCAACTGCCAATTTACCAGTATATAAACATATTTGTTTTCATTCATGGCCCTATGAATGTTGATATAATCACATCCGTGAGATGCAGGAGCAACGACACCTGCATTCCCTAAACGGTGCATACGCTCGCTGCTCTTAATCCGCACTGAAGCACATTGCTAAAAGGTGAGCATATAAGCTCCGTTTACATTGCCAATACGTTTTGCCAGACGGGCGCTGTCTCGTACTTAGTAGAAGCATGTAGTGCTTTAGGTATTTCGGGAAAATGGCAACTAAATTTCCTGTTAAAAAGATGTCACGAATACCTTCTAATCTTAATATTTTATTCAGTAAAATCACATTTTAGAGCATTAAACGGCCAAGGGCTACCACGGAATTGTCACAAGTGGGTGCTGATAGCACCGCGGATCACGATGGCGGCGGATGTTCGTAGTCGCCTGGCCTGTTTCGTACCAGGATATGACAGCCAGGCCCCACATGACGGACTGGGCCAGGGCCAAGGTCCCTTTATACATTTCGGGGCCAGACGCTGATTGGTCGAGACTCAATGCGCACATTATGATTGTTCAGTTATTCCGTTATGAAGGGAAAACGAAGCGTTCTGATTCATTGGGGTCTCGCCTGACTTACCTGCACACTCCTGTCAGATGAGTCAACAGGTAACGAGGGCTGGACTAATGTACAAATCCTAGAATAACCTTAAAGGCGCAGAGCCGCTTGGGTTTCGGTGTATGGTCTTGAGTGCGTTCATACTACATGGCCGAGTTCGTCACTGGTGCACAATATTAACCAACATCTAGAAGGCTTACACAAAGAAAAACTGCAGGTGTTTGTTCCCTTTATGAGCACGGTAAGCGTGGCAAACTGCTGTGGAAACTCGGCTATAATAAGTGTATATATGTGTGTATATATATATATATATATATATATATATGTATATATAATTACATAACAACAGAAGCCTAAATAGAACACAAGACACGAACTGCCTATATGCAATGTGAATCTGAGAGATTTCCCACTTTTGTTTGGATAATGTGGGACTAAAAATCAGTTAAGCATGAAGTCAGCCATATTCTTACATTGCATGCGCAGTGGAAAATTTCATGATACGGTGTTGCTCACTTCTCAAAATGAACCCACTTAGCAAGGAAGAAAACTCAAGTCATACAACTCGACTACAAAACAGGTTCAATAAGGGCAACCCATCACGCTTTTCGATCCACGTTCCACTTCCGTTAAGCACGATCCCCAAGCTATCAGAAGAGTTTCTGAACAACTTTTAACTGAGGACATTGCTGAGAACTTAAGCCGAGGGCGCAGGTGGGTGAAAACGTGCAAAACACTCTGCAGGGGATATTTGAGAGATCGCAACCATTGTTCTCGGAACCCCACGAAGTCAATCAAGATTTCGGCGCCGTTCTACTTGACAACGGCACCGAAGAAATTTCCATGGGTTGTGGATTTGCATGATATGATGCCCAAACATATGTACGCATTTGTCCAGTTCTAAGAGACAAAAAGAAGGGAGTCCTTTTGGACTCAGCCGGTAGGTTTCCGGCAGTTAAAAGCTGTGATTTAATCCCCTGCGAACCTCCTGATCGTGCCTCGCAGACAACTCATGAACGCGCTGCAGTTTTGCGAAGGCGACGGAGAAGAAACATACGAGATATCGTGCAGGTCGGAGCACGTCTGCCACTTGGAGCTCCTTGTAAAGTGGCTGCTTAGCTTTATGGCGCTCCGCCGAGACATCTGTTCCGACCTGGTTCAGCCAGTATAGTTGCAAATGTAACCGTGTACCGACCAGTCGTGCACCGACCACACACATGCGATCGCTCAGCTGAGATAGCTTTTGTAGGATTCAGTCTTTCAGGTGGGGGGTGCTACCCTCGTCGTTGGGTCACGGTGCTTCCCATAACACTGCCGAATACCACTTCCATCTCTTCGATAGCCGTCATCCGTGTCTCTGACGATGTTGTCAGTCCACCTCTTGGACGGAACCGAGTCGACAGGAGCTTCACACGGCTTCATTCCCAGCCACTAGTTAGTGGTGACATTTCGCTGCACCGTAGGCCACAACAAAGGCCACTGTCTTCCGCTCCAGGCCCAATTCTTCCCCTGGATTGCGTGGCTGTAGGCCATTCTCCACGCCGTCGTCCGCTCCCCACTGGTCCAGGAAGTGGAGGCGCGGAGAGCGGCGAACGGAAGGCCACTCTGACCTCACATTGTTCCGCTGCGGCCGCTGCGTAGTCGTGGTCCTGATGCAACAAACCATGATAAATAACGAAATAATATTTGCAAAAACAGGTTGTAGCTATTACTTGGCTGCATCAAGCTTCACATTACCGTACTGGATAGATTAAATGGGGAGCTATAAATGGAAATATACATATTCAGAACAACTCATACGCAAAGAGAAACGAGATTGAAACGTTCAGATTCCATGGCACACACAGCGCAAACACATACCAGGATTTCCCAATGGGCACATATTGATGAAGACGTGGAACCAACATTGAAATACATTAACGTATGCCCTACGTCTCCACACCCACTTTCCGCCCTCCACCCACACTGCATAGCTTTGTAGGGCAAAGAAAATATATGTGTTGACCCAACTACTTGACGGTCAGTCATCCTAGTGCCTCGCTGGCGAGGCTGCCCAGCTCTTCCAGTTGCCGACCGGTTCTGACGAACGTGACGTTAGGTCTGGCTTCCACGGAACGACCCGGGCTGGTTGCTGCGACTAATTACGAGGGCGCTATGAGCATAATGCGCAGCCGGCATCTTACTTTCATTGCATCTTGTGCTGTGTTTGGTCCAGACATCCTCCGTAGCTGCGAAATGCGTTTTCTAAGCAGTGATGGTTCATGTGAGATGTTGGGATGAACTACGGATCAGAACATGTGGTTTGCAGGTTCTCGTACAGATGGGGTCAAGATGCGGTAATGCGCAGTATACCGTGCTGGAACAGCAGCGTGCTGTTACGGTCTCCAGGGCGCTTTGACATATGTTTCCTTGCTAGTTCTGTGAGGTTAACCCTGCATCTACAGCGGCATCCTGTGCTTCATTAACTTCTGCATTCAACGCGTGTGCACGGCGCTTTACTTTGCTATCAACCGGAATGTGGCTGTTCATTCAATCGAACCCCTCGTCTGTGCCCAGGACAGCGGTTGGCAGGGCACGTGGCCATCGCTTTGCCCACCGTCTGCTGCGTGGCCACGCGAACCCTCTTGAATGCTGTGTCCCGTTGCGTGGCAAAAAAGTAGTAGTCACGAAACTGATCTACGACACAACTCCGCACCAGTATTTGTCATACACTGTTTAACCCGAGGTACAAATTTACCATTCAAATGTCTTCGGAAGCAAAAGCCGGATGCTGACCTTGACGAAAGCCGTGGGCGGTGTTCGCTGGCATGCTTGCGGCCAGCGTGAACGTTGGAATGCAAGCAGGTCTGTACGCCTCCATGGAGGACGACGGTTTTATGATCATCGGCTTCAACAGTTCCGTTACTTGCCACAAGCATGGTACACAATCATACACTAATGCTTCTCAGCAGCTATTGACAGTGTTGTAATTGCACCTCCAGATGTAACTCTTTGAGCATCGGATAGAGTCTGGTCTGGCGTAAATTCTTGTTCAGGAGCTCCCGCAAGCCGTGAGGGTTCAGAAGTGCGGTGCCATGGAAAGTTCAGAACCGTCCGGCACAGGCCCACTGTCCTTCCCGACGGTGTGCACCCGCATAAATTTCGTAAGGTGGGGAACGTCAACGAACGAAGATCCATACTCTCCGGGGACAAAGCTGATAGAAAGTATACGTCGGATCTAATATGCCACGTGATTTACGTTTGAGGACTGCGACAATGACATGGGAACTGAAGCCATGGTTAGGTAATTACGAAGGATTTTCTGAGATCTCGACGAGATACGGTAAGAATTTATTAAGTGTGCAGTTGGAACCATACTAGATGGAACAGCGGGAATTCGGGGCAAAATTTGCACACTTTACGTCTTGTTACCCAATGGCGTAACGAAGTCCAGCATATCGTCAAGTAACAGGAACATCACAAGTTAAATCGGGCCTGAAGAACAGAAATTCGCCTCCTTGCATCAGATGGGTTGGAAATCCATGTCTTGCTGTCCGTCACGCCGGCCTATCGCCACATAACCTCGTTTGTGGCTCCCACGTCGGTGATAGCCGCAACGATCAAAAGGCCTAGGGCTTCCAGACGGCAGATAATGACGGCCAGTTTCCGTGATGCCATGGTGGAGTCTACTTCAGAGAAGACTGGCTGCTTCCAAGAGCCACATAGCCCCGGACCATGGCTGCCTGCAGCTTGGAGCTCATGAGGACCTGGCCTATTGATGCGTCGAAGCAACTGCCTACTAACGACTGTCGATGGCCATTTCGTCTCACGAAAGCACGCTAAGCCCCTGAAGCCGGTCCATGCCACAGACAGCCGCCTCTAGAACTAACGGTGCCGAGTCCATCGTCCCTGGTGTTACGCAACACTCGCGGTCCAGCGGAATAGCATCCTACCCTAGGGCAATGGAATCTGAAGTTTTCTCCGCAGCGTCTGCATACACCCTCCGGCTCAGACACCGCAAGCCCAGTGCACGGGAAACCAGTGGTGGCCGTTGCACAACTAGGGTTGTGCAACGACCGAGGTACTATCATAGCTGTAACGCTTCGTCAGTGGGATGGAAATGATTGTTGGTCAGCCTGAAACAGCTGTTTATCTGAGTTTCGATCACCTTACTTTGGACCGAAGAGTTTTTGTCTTTGTTTGTTTTTGTTGTTTTTATGCCCATCATTTTACGCACACGCATCAGAAAAATGAATTCAGGTGGTAGGATCCTTTTAGGAATAGCTTGGATGAACATTTCAGCACTAATTCAGTGATGTGAATGAACACGATACTGCGCATTTTCATGCATTTCCCTGGCTTGCGATGCCTTTTAGGCTCGCTTCCTGATATGAGTCACTTGCGGAAGCTGAACACGATTCCCACTTGGCACGTTACAAAATTACGAATGTTCCCGTACCTTGCGAACCTCCGTTGCCCTCGAATAACAGCTTCGTTCAACTAATCTTTACTTTGTAGGACACATATTTCAATGCAGCCCGGGAGTACCGGCCTTTTGCTTTAGAGGGAACTTTCACCGCTTCTGTTTTTGTTGACGTTTGTGCATGTTGGTTATGTCCGTCGCCCCGAAGGTGTCAAGTCCATTATTACTGGTGCAAGCATCCGCATCACCCGTGTCACGATGACAATGCCTTCGAAAAAACGGGGTTTTAACATGGGACCCTTATGGGATTTAATTTTTTTCCCTTTCCCTGTAACTGCCATCCCATGCATGCGTTGGATGCCAATCAGAAACAAAAGTGTAGTCTTTACGTCCAGTGATAAAACGTTTATTTATAGGATTGTACCCTGTAACTACCAGCCCATGCATGCGTTGGATACCACTCAGAAACAAAAGTGTAGTCTTTACCTCCAGTCATAAAACGTTTGTTATTTATAGGGTTGTACCCTGTAACTACCAGCCCATGCATGCGTTGGATGCCAATCAGAAAGAAAAGTATAGCCTTCACTTCCGGTAATAAAACCTTTATTATGCGTAGTAGGAGGGCACAGCATAGCCGCAATTAACACATTTTAAAATGGTGTTGAATTCAAAACTTTTTCAGCGTTCCTACGCAAATGATCAAAACACCAAGGTCTGGTTTCCCCTCGTCATAAAGTTTCATTGGCCATTGAGGACCCACTCATCCGTAGTCGACAGCAGACGATTTCATAAGAGAAAAAGGAAGTGCAGGCATTCGCGCCAAGACGTTGTCCTCAGTTATAACATTGATCAGGCGCAGCAGGTAGCCAGCCACAAGCCAGAAGTATTAAGTAGACCTGAATGGTGAAAGAAAGCTTAGTTGAACCTCTCCCCCCGCCGCCACCCCCTGCCCTCACCTTATGGTCACTGGTTTTCACAAATTGGCTGTTATCACAAAGTATTTGTTTAAAAGACGAAAATTGAAATCTCAAAACTTTTACTTCCATTTTCAAAATCGTCATGTATGATAGCTGATACGGTAAATTTGCCCTTGTTTGTAATAAATTGGTAAGTGTATTGTTAAGCCTTTTCATCCGAGTTTTGACCCCCGATCACCAAAAGATGCGTCACCACCTTACGCCCGAGGTCCGGACACTCCTAATCCTGTAACATGTTTTCCTCCACATCCTTTACTGCTTTTCGGTCTGGGGCGGGGTCGCGTCGTGACGTCTTATCAGAGTTCAGAGGATGGTGAACTTTGGAGCCAGGATCGTCTCCGGGTCTCGTAAGCGGGATTCCGTGTCGGTAACCTTGAGGGCGCTGGGCTGGCGCGCCGTACGTGACCTGCTGTCGAGCCCCGAGGCGCGACAGCACTGGTGTCTTCCGAGCCCTGAATGACTTGCGTGCTGTACGGGGCGGGGCCGCGTCGTGCCACCTTAGCAGAGTTCAGAGGGTGGTGAACTTTGGGGCCAGGGTCGTCTCCGGGGCTCGTAAGCAAGATTCAGTATCGGCAACCTCGAGGGCGCTGGGCTGGCGCACCGTACGTGACTTAGTTGCGAGACGCGACAGCATTGTTGTCTTCCGAACCCTGAACGACTCGCGTTCTCCGGTGGCGGTCCGGTCCTTGTTAACGCCACGTACCGCTGTGTCCCAGCGTGCCACCCGGTTGGAGCCGCCGACTTTCCGTCTGTTTGTGGCCCGCAGGGCTTTTTCGTATCGCGCGGCCTCGTCCTGGAACCGCCTGCCGCCGGACATCACCGCCTCTCTAACCCGTGGAGAGCTTGTATGCAAACTTGACGAGCTATCTCCTACACCTTGACGTGTCTGACTGTCTAGTTTTATCTGTATGACTATCACGCGTGTGCTGCACTGAAATGACTCGAGTCAAACAGTAATCCACGCGTTGGAAAGATTCGTTAGTAAACTGAACTAAACTGGCGTCGTGATACCCGATATTGCACCCGGCGTCCGTGACAAGCCCAAGAGACCTGTTGCCTGGTCAGTACTCTGGGCCATAAGACGATCCAGGGTTTTGGCCTATGTTGCAGTTGACTTCAGCTGGCGCTGAAACCGGGTCTATTCCTTTCGCCAAAGTCGCCATGTCTTGTCTAAAATAAGTACAACCCGCACCGACTGGGGGGCAGTTGACCCCCCTGAGATTTTTCCGAGACTGCGAGAGAACGAACAAACGCAGAGCCACAAAACATTGCGTATCTTTTGCTTGATCATTTTACCCCTTGCGTCTAATTTTTGACCTCAGGTCAGATGAGGTGCTTTGCCTAGGTCAGATCAAGTAGGCTTAAGTCCAAAAAAGTCTAGCGCCTTGCAACTTTTTCGCAAAACGTACCACAGTAAAACTTTGAAGGGTTAGAAATTTTGATAAAGTCAACAAATGTGCTATCTCTGATTTTTCGGCAATGTCCGGGTGAAGCTCGTTTTCAACATAAGTCGTCGTTTTTTGAAAACTGAGGATTTTTTATAACAACTGGAGTGTTGCGAGATCCAGACATCTAGTTTCCGTCAAAGAGCGAAGTTTTAATGACCTCCGACCTGTTATGGGCCAAAATGCACTGACATCAAAATCGGCGATGAATGACTCAGATTGGGTAGAAAATGGCAGAACTGGCTTGCACGATTGCGAATTATGCCAAAAAGTTCAAAAAGTTTCAAAAAATTGCGAATTTTGCGAATAAACAGGCTCACGCGAATAAAGCTCCACAAATGGTGTAGATTGATAACTACTAAACTTTTTCAACATTTAAGCACGAGAAACCGTCACAAGAGCCACTAGGATCAAGAAACCACACTTGGAAAGGCATATTTTGCGAAAATAAAAGAGCGCTAAAATTAGATCCCGTTAATTTCATACCGCGCTCGCCTATGGCGTCCACCCATCAGCGTTACGAAAATCGCCGTGTTTAACTCAACGTTTTCGTGTACATATTGCACAAATCAGAGAAATTAGACGTGTATCGGCATCTGCGGACTTTTGCCTGTCCGCTGGTGCCTTTATCCAGACTTTAGTCACAGCCCTTGAGATCCAGGCCGTTTATCGGTCTCATGCAGGCGACTATGATGAAACATATAGGGCGAAAACGACTCAAGGCCATGGACGCTGTTTGTTGGTTTGTGTACGGCCTGAAGCGGATGACGATCCCCGACGGCACTGCATTTCTGATGGATAACCAAGGTTGCTTGGCAGTTCTGCCTCTAAATAAACGTAAGCAATTCCAACCTAACCTAACCTAATATGACCTAACTTAACCCAGCGCTTACGGCAAACTGATTACTACACCTACGGGAGCCAATTATTACGACTACGGCGAAATAACCCACACGCAAAAAAACGCACATGCCGCAAAGCAATTATGTGCCACTAAACCAGGATCTGTTTCCCACCTCTGTTCCATTTCCATTCTTCCCTACTTCTACCCTTACCTTCAACTTTCTGTTCCTTACATTTTCCTCTACACATGTTGCGCATACTACACAAATCTAAATAACAGATTCCAGCAATGTCATGCTACTGGACATGCCTAGTCGCCGTGGGTTACTTCCGCGAAAATCAGGATTCGCTTTGCACAACCATGGAGTGGTCATTTAGCCTGTCACGTCACCACTGCTCCAGCGCTGTCAGCTAGGCATTGTCGCTCCAGGGGCGGCCGGTGAAGTTGCACACCATTTTACAACCACAGTTTTGTCTGGGAATAGGCCAGTTGTCTATTGCTGTGCCAGTGATTATCAACTAATAAAATTATTTTTCCGCTGGTAGCACCTTAAAGAGAAAAAAGTCGCTATGTCGGTGTGCCAGTGCCCAGCATTATGATGGCAGGGTCAAAACAGTGTCAGCCTAGAAAATAATTCCCACGCATTTGTACAATACCAGTGTTAGTACATACGACAATGTTTTTCATTGACCTAGTTTTCATTAATTGGACTGTTTTCTGTGCCACCTCTTAGCCATGTATTTTTGAGCTAACCAATTTCCACAAATAACATGAATCGTGTAAGTTTGCTGCTGTCACCCATGTTATCAGGCCAAGAAATGTTAGATTTTTAGCTCACCAGGTGCATGCATAACCATACAGTACACCCATTTTTTAACGTTAACATGCATTTATACCACCAATATTTCATGTCAAAACCACAAACCTCACAGACCTGTGACTGCAGCCTTCCTGGAGATTTTGTTAAGGGGCGGTATCCTTTCTGAACAGACCGCACAAATAATGGCCTTACAAGAATGCTGGGATCGTAATACAAAGGAACAAAGTGGTAGAACATATACGCATTGTTTTGATGTAAAAGTAAACAACCCCAGCTTATTTCCTCATCTAGGCGAGCCGAGTGGGATGGTATTTTGGTAGCCTAAAAATAAAACGCCGGAAATTTTCTGACAAATGTTGCACTTCAATACTGAGCAAATCATCATTGCTCAAACCTTGTGTGAAACAGGCATGTCAACTGCGGTATGAAGCTGTAAGGTCTGAAAGATGGAAAAGGATATGATCAGCGGATGTGACAAGACTTAAGGTGAAAAATAAACCGTGCAAAAACATATACTACTATAATAGCTTTTATCACTATACTACTATAATGGGTTTTATCACTAGAACTGACGTTTACAAATACCGCAAATGATATCATCATGTAACTGACCAGCATTATTGGTAAAAGAGTACAATACCTATTGTTCAACAATGACAGCGAATGTGGTTTTATCATCTGGCATTTTGTTAACGCAAAATTCTGTCTTGCCCAATCAATCCCTACAAAATATCCTTGTGGATGGATGTAAAATAGTTCTGGCCTGATAAGTTTATATCCATCCTGGTCCAAAATGAGTCGGATCCTCTTTTAACCCTGCTCCGTGGCGGGGAGAGATTCTGACCCCTCCCCCCGCCGCGGTTTCTCGCTCGCCATTCTCGGGCTTTTTGGGAGCAGCGTCGCGAAACTTAGTGACTCTTTCCCAAATATGTTCCACATGCTGTAAAACAACAGTTCCCCGGCTGAGTTTATTGACATTGCCCAGAACAAAGCTACCGCCAATCATAATCACGAAATCCAAATTGGGTTCGGTGCCGACTAGGGAACGATACACATTTGCAACGCCTCTGAACTCCCCGAACGAGGGAATGCTTGCTGCAGACGTGATGACAAGACTGATGCGGGAACACGTAATCACATACTACACTCTGTGCACAGCAGGAACGCAGGTCAGTTAGACTGGATACATAGTTACCATAGAAACACGATGACATTATTTTTTAACGGGATCGCCGTTGCTGGTTCAGCAAAACTCCCATCGAAGTTCTATACGGAGTGGTCACAACGATGTCCAAGTTGCCTACACTTTCCGCAGAGTTCTGTCAGGTGGCTTTTGTTCTCGTCCATCTTGTCCATTCCCCTGGGCCTGTGCAAGGGTCTCTGCCAAAAAGAAACCCTTGTGTGTGACGTTAGAGCCCGACGCAAGCTAGCGATGACCGACACGTGCGTACATCGAACTATCAATGGTCACCATTCATGCAGAGCGACAAATGATTCAGCACCAACACAGTGATGTTTTGGGGAGGGCAAACACACGTGTCACCAGATGCATGACGAAAGCAATTCACGCAAATAGCTACGAGCTCCGCCATCGGGGGACGTGTACGGCATCTCCACAACGCATTATGGACGGATGCAGGATTTTACAAAAGGGGAGAAGGGGCAGATTTTTAGGGGTACGACACGGGCGGCGTCAAAGCGACTCATGACGGCGTTTCGACTCGTATGCGCTTGAAAGCGGGACGCTTATATTACAGATGGGCATGTTGTATTATATATGTACTACGTTGTGGTCGCTTCTCTGATGTAGCCAGGACGCCATTTTGAGGAGTGACGCAAGAACGCAGGGTGCCACATGCGCGCTCTTTAATGATAGGGCGCCTTTGTATCCAGGGGCGAAATTCGTCGGAGGAAAATCAAACCATCCAAAAAATCCAAAAACAAACCAAAAATCAAGCTGAACGTGAGGTCTGGGAATGTGTCTCTGTGTTGCAAGAGACCCATTCTAACAAAACGGCGCCCTGTACTAAAACGTTGGTGCATCTTCGATGTTACTGGGCCGGTATTTTCAACAATAAGGTGTCATAGTCTTTCATAGTGGTGTGTTTGTTTTTCCCTTTTTTTCAGGGGGAGGGGGCGCCTTTTGAATGAGAGGGCGCCCGTACTCCATCGCAGGGACGCTTTCTTGGTACAGCGCCTTTGGAACGAAAGGCCACCCAGCCGCCATCACATAGGCGTTTGTTTGGTGCCAAGAGGGCGCCTTCGAACGACAGGGCGCCGATGCTCCATCGCAAAGGCACTCTGTTAGTGTCACAGGGGCGTCTTTACGACAGCGCAATCCTACGATGTCGCCGGGGAGCCTTTTGATCGACAGGTTGACCACAAATCATCACAGGGGCGCCTTTTTAATGTCATATGGATCTTTGCAGCTATCGTGCCAATGAGCCCGTACTTGGTCATAGTATGGGCTCGTTCGTCATAGGGGCGCATCACTGGTGTCACAGGGACACGTTTTCATTAACACGGCGCCCATATGACGTCGCAAGGGACGCCTCCATGGTGTCAGAGACGTTTTTTGTCGTTTTTATGGCGTTTTTTTTTTACCAACAGGGGACCGATACATCACCGCGAATCTTCTTAGTATCACAGGAGCTCTTTTTGAAGAAGGCAGCCATTCGCCATTTCAGAGGTGTCTCCATGATGTCACAGGGACACGTACTAAATAACGGGGCACCCATACTCCGTCACACGAGCGCACTCTTGGCGCCACAGGAGCGCCTTTTGAACGGCAGGGGTACATATACTACTATACGGATGCATTTTCTATGTCGCATGGATGCATTTTCAACTAACAGGGCACCGTGATTAATCACAGGTGCGCCTTTTAAATGTTGTCATCGAAGGGGCGCCATTTAAATACTGTGCCATCGAAATGGCGCTTCGGCGTCACACGGGCGCCAAAGTTATGAACAGGTCATCCATGTACTGTAACATTGGCGCCTCCTCGATGTCAGCTGAGCGCCATTTTTATAGCATCATGTCCAGTCACAGAGGCGTCTGCTCTCTGTCACAGAGAGACTTGTAAGCGATTCACGAAACTGGGAATCGATGTAATTCGGATTCACATCCTAAGAAGGCGACATTGTTACTGCATCGAATCGGCTCGATTTAGGGTTCACGATTCGATTCATGATTCAATGCCATGCGACGGAACAAAAAACGTTGCATGCAATTTTGTCATGCATGCAATAGCCAAGTCCTAGGTCTTGTGTTATCCCAGAATCTGCTATGGGTTATGGGATAGCTCTAGGCAACAACGATAAGGCGTATCATATCATAACATTTTTAGGCACGGACATGGAGAACTATGTCCATATTCCATTTGCAATGAGAGTCAAAATGTAAGAAATCCCAATATGCAGATGCGTTGCTGTCTGGGTTCAAGGCTGAGGAGAAAAATGTTCACTACCAGTCACTCACAAACCAAACCTTTTACACGTACTTCTAGCAAACATTTAAAGTCACAATTAATAGTGCAAGGAACAAAGTCTGAGCAGAAAATTCCGAAGAGAAGTGGGTATCAAGGTAGGCTCTAACCAGTTAAATGTATGGCCCAAGCATCAGATTAGGGCGTGGAATGTAGAAACTTTTAAGAGAGCATTGACGGCAATACTTCGCTTTTCATTGAATCATAACTATGATTTTCTTAGTTCTACTCTCAATGTTGATAGACCTCGAGGTTATTCATATGAATTTAATGATGAATATCCCCATTTATAGCATGCATTCCACCGAATTAGGCTTTGGGGGTCAATTTGCCGAATCAACTCCCCTAAACTTTGTAAATCGATTCGATTCTGATTCTTGAGCCAAAACGCGATTTTGATTCTGATTCGCAGGACTCAAACAGGGAACTGATTTCCAATTCCAGGCCGCCCATTCACTATCGCAATGGTGCCACTGTGTCCTCTATATGCTGGCTGTCACATAATCATGCGTAACGGCGCCGTTTTAAGGACGGGGCGCATATAGAATGCTTTAGAATAGAATGACTGCTTAGAATAGAATGATAAGAATGGTCCCTGTCTTGATGTTGCAGGCTTTCCTTAGTAAGGGCATCCATGTCCCATCGCACGGGTGCATATCACACGTTCGCATGTTAACGAGAGGATGCCTTTGTATCCATGGACAGCATTCGCTCGTGGATGGCTTCCATGTTCCTACCCCCCTAAGGCGGCTCAGAGTTTTCGCCCATAC
>CP099854.1:12622408-12703174 GCA_030062745.1 Capitulum mitella
GCCTTTTCTGCCAGGAAATCGGAGCTATACTTTGTGAGGTTACAGGGGAGGCAGAATTTGCCCCTTCCCAACACGGTTATGGAATCATCGAATCGAATCGACAGTCAAATCAGCATGTGTAGTGACCTGGAATAGGGTTCATGTGTGTTTGGAGAAATGCATTACCGACTTGCAATGCTGCACGTAAAAGGAAAGCCAGTTTACATTTGAAAAAAACACTATGAATGCAGTGAACTTATCCCAGGTGCCGAGAGCTACGACAAACCTTCCAGATGTTCCATTTGTGCCCAAAATCGTGCCGCACACCAAGCTATGAAGCAGAACTAATCGCATGGATTTACCTTACAGAATCAAACCCGAACCAACATACACAGATACCAAATGCATTGTGACTTGATGTTTTATCACATACTTCACGTGTTTCCTGGTATTAAAGCTTCGTTCACAAAGTCCTTTCAGCAACGGCTCCTCAGAATTTGTCTGACAGTTTTCCATGGCCAAAGCAAAATCTGGCACTTCTCAAATGTGTCACGTATCATACTGCACCTGACACCGCGTTTCACACAAGACTCATAAGAAACATAGCCACATTAATCAGCTGTCGAAAATGTGTACAACCAATGAAAATATCCGACCAGTGCCCTACCACCTGCGCGCAAGATGACTGACCGACCTCGTCAGACTGCCATGACACAGCACGAAGTGCACGGTAGTGAAAGCAATGGGAAAACCCCTGTCCCCCCAAAAACCACCCCACCACCCGTGGAAAAAAAAAAAAAAAAAAAAAAAAAAGACCCCCCCCCCCAACCAAAAAAAAAGAACCCCAAAAATAAACCCCCCCGAAAAAAAGTCCAACCCCCCCCCCCCCGTACCCCCCCGCGCCGGCACGGTCGTATCGCACCTTTGGCGGCACGTTAAACTTCCGCCACAAAATCAGCTATTACCTAGGTCAATCCGAGTGTAGGGGTCGGAGTCTATGTCACAAGCTATGCCTAGCACAGGCTCCGATTCAAAACATCACCCCAGCAACCACTCGGACTAAATAGTAATAACATTGAGTATAAAATAAAAAAAAAACTGAAAAACATGTCTTCTTTGACAAAAAGACAACTCTAGCGGTGCCGACCAGCAACCAGAATAGCAGCCCACGGAACAGAAAGGAAGAGCGTGGTGTCAGAGGAGAGGTTTATCAACAGAAGCCCCGATTTTCAGATAAGGTGGTGACTAAAGCTGGTATCTCATTCGACGGCAAGACAGACGTCTTCGTCATAGACATAGATACCTGCAAGGTTAATTCAGATGTGTACAGCCAACTGCTAAACGAAAGGCTTGTTTCAGCCAGCAGGGGGCTACCATCTGAAGACTTCAGCCTTCCAAATACCTGAAGACAGCAAAATGGCCACACCCTATTCTACCTGACATCAAAGCCTTGTATCGTCGGAAGGGCGAGATGTCATCAGAAGATGAATATCTCATGGTCGGCCAGCCTGTAGTGTCGGCAAGAACTTCCAAATAAGCTACATGAGGGCCATCTAGGCACAGCAAAGATGAAGGCTGTCTTCCCCGCCTACATGCGGTGGCCGGGAATTAACGCGGAGATCCAGAAGACTGTGGCAGACCGTTCCGCGTGTAAGGAGAAGCAGATGTCGCCACCTGTGGCTTCAGTTCATCCATGGATACCCCGGATGGACTCTGGCAGCGACTTCTTCTGGACTTTGGGACGTGGAAAGGAAGGAAGGCATTTTCTGGTTTTAGTAGATGCGTTTACCCGGGTGAAGCGAGGTCTATTAAATGCAGACTTTGTCGGCAAGACGACTACCGCCCTCCGTAAACTACTTACTACTCACGGTCTTCCGAACTGTCTGATCGCCAACGCGCCCGCCATCGTCCGGAAGACCGAATCGGATAAACGCTGGAATGTCCTTCCGCTAGCGCGCCCTTCAACCTCCAACTGATTTGCTAAGAACGCGATAAAACAATTGAAGCATCATCTGAACAAGGCAAAATTTAGCAATGCGGAGCATGCTATAATCCAGGTCATGGCACCCAAAAGAAAACCACCTCATTCTGCAACGGGACGCACACCCGCAGAGATCTTGCCGAAAAGAGCGTAAAGACCGAAACTTAATCTCTTTCATTTGGACCTCCGAAACCGTATGAGGTATCGTGCTTATGAAGCGGCACCTCAGCAGACCAATAGACACCTTTCACCTGGAGAAGTAGCTCTGCTATAGGATCGCCAATTCAGAACCACGCAAACGTGAATTCCCGTCACAGTTGTTGGTCGTTGGGGCAGACTGTCAACACAGTGAATTTGTGCCATCGAAGGCTTCAGGTACATAAAAACCACCGGGTAGCCAGCTGCAGAGACCAAAGGCCGACTGGCAGTTTCAAAACGAGGCGTAGAGGCTGGTCAGCAAGAGGATGATGCATCTTCTGTCCACAGTGGTCAGCAGTCAGCGTCAACGCAAGCATCTCTTGCAAAGGACATTTGTTCAGTGCCACGAATCTGCTATCTCAGATTCTTCAGAAACTGCGGGGTCATTGAAATTAGATCATGTTAGTCTTCGATACACCTTCCTTTTTTGACGGGAAATGAGGGATTTTTGTACTTCCTAGATGTGAAAAGAGACCTGTCGCGAACCCAGACAAAACTTGGCAGTGCTGATGCGCATGATACGTTTCGTTTGTAAGTCACTTGCGAATGTCCCATAACGACATCATATCTGAGTATGGCGAACGAATGTAATTACTTTAGGCTTGACCGACCTGTGACCTCGGTTTGTCACGAACATCATGTCCCGAGGCCGCGTGACACAAGGCTGACTGGCCCATGACTGATTCAAACCCGTCAAACGAAGAGTGAATGCCCACTTTTTCTGGTTCATAAATGCCGTTCTAGCAATTTTGGCATTGCATGGAAACCGTTCAAGTGCCAGAAGTTTCTTGCATTCGACGTGCATGCATGGGACTTCTGATCAGAGCGCTGCTAAGTGCGGCCAAGCCATGCTTTCTGCGCCGTTTTCTGCCTTTTTGCACTACTCCAGCGAAGTGTCACCAACTCCACCAGCGTGCCTTCATGGCTGTCGTCCACTGACACGTGGAGAATCACAGGCGTTCAGTTACAATGCCTCTAACGGCAATCTCACCACTGCTCTCGGAGCTGCTCATTCTCTCTCTCGCCGGGGGCGAACTTCAACAAGAGCAGTGAGCTCTTCACCCTGTGGAAACAGAACCGTCTGCGTTACCTTACATTGCATCGGTGGACGGTGAATTTTGCTTAAAATTAATGCGAGATAGACCTTCACCTGACACCTTTACAGATCACACAGATGGCCTCATCTGCTGAGATTAGCGCGCCTTTTTGGACAGAGCTGGTCTGAAAGTAAAGCATTTTTAAGGGCAATGTTCCACCTTGGTCGGCATTTCTGAATATACTTTGCCTCAAAGTGCCGCTGATAACGTTTTTCTCATTTTGTCTCTTCAACTCTCATTTTCTGGCAAACGTCTAACGCCCGCCAGTATCACTCAGTGCAGGTCAATGAACCTTCGCCTTTTGAAAGCATGTATTGGTGTGCGCCTGATAAGGCCTAGTAAATGAGAGTGATAAACGTCAGCGGCGTAGCTAAGAGTCTGCAGCGGGGTGAGGCACCACCATAGCTGTGATTCGTCGTCAAGGTGATGGAAATCGTAGCCGACCAGCCTGAAATAAATCTGTATCGGAATTCCGTCTAGTTTAACTTCGTTCGTAGCGTTTTCGGGGTTTGTTTGTTCTTTTTTTTCTCTGTCAGTCATTACGCATTGGTAGACTAAAATTAGACGGCAGGGTCCTTTTGATCATAGCCTGGCTGAACATGTCAGCACTGCTCCAGGGACATGCATGAACCAAGCAACACATGTTCGTACATTTCCCGCAACGCCTTTTTAGGCTCAATATGCAGGATGTTGGCCACAGTCCTCACATGGCCCGTTACTTCCTTGACGAATGTTCCCTTATTTTGCTGATGTCCGACCCCGTCGAATAAAAACAAAACGTCGGTGATTCCAACTATGCAGTACACATTTCAGTACAGTCCAGGTGTGCCGGCACGTATACTCTGGAGGTAACTATGGCCAACGCTAGGATAACTGAGGTTTGTTTATTTCTTTACGTCCGTCGCCCGAAAGCTGTTATGTTAATTACAGCAGTGTTGAGGCAGGCGTCCGCATTTCCCTGGCACGGTCAATACGGCCCAAAAAGCTGGCGTTTTAATACCGGACTCTTAAGTCTTATGACCGTTATCGTTGTCATCCTGTTTCATCCGGGTCGATGTTCCTGATCACTCTGTGAATTCGCGCCTTCAGCTGTTGGACTTCGCCTCCCATCTTCTTGCGTCAGCTCTCTGTTTCACCACGCTCCAGAAGTCCACAACAGGCCAAAGCTGTGGCGCTCAGGGAAGGTTCATGTTGCGCGTCACGTAAGGCACTCCTTCCTCTTCGGGGAGATCGAGTGTCTCCCAGGCGTAATGTGCGTTCGCCGGCGCCGGCCGGAAGAGCCGTAATGTCGCGATCAGGGTACTCGGACTCCAGAAACGGCACCAGAACCTCCCTGAAACACTTGTGGCGGTACTTCTCGCCGGTCACGTTTGCCTTGTTCGGGAATGTGCCAGGCACGGTGATCCCACGCCGGCTGATGGCGGCCCGAACCAGCAGCTTCCTGGAAAACTTGCCTTCTTCCCTGAACATCACCCCAGGGGACACGTGACCACCTGCACGGGCGTAGTAACCTGCGTCTGCTGTAACTGTAACTGTAACTGGCTGCCGCTCGTGATGAAGTAAGGCTGGCCATCCATGATGATGTCACCCTGCTCGTTTCTCGCCACTGGCCCTCGCGACAGCGTCCGAATGAGACTTTTCTGAGCCGCTGCCTGTTGCTCTGTAACTTTCGGCACTTTCTGCGTCTTTCGGCGCTTCGGTCCAGTTTCTTCCAGATTATTTTGGACGTGCGACCTCGAAATTCCAAATTTCTAGGCAGTAACCTTCGACACACGCCAACTTTACCACAAAAAGTGAGAACCCGGCGCTTGTTCAAAACGCCTGGCGTTTTAACAACCCTTTTTCCGTGTCCTCGCTGTCTGATATCGCCAGCAACCCCTAATTTTTTATGGCCCTGTACATAGTTGCTATGTAAATTTTGTGGGACGGGAAATGGCGAACAATGTCAGCTTTCTTCCATCTTTGGTACTGTGAACAAAATCCGTCACCATGCGTCGATCATCTTATCCATGTACAACGCCATACTTGCGACAGAATGCAAATGAGAAATGCTTTCAAAACGTGTTACCTAAGGTGCTGACTGTGCACGTACAAAATTATATGTAAAAACCCCAAGTGATCCCAAAGACATTGCCATGAATAATTTGTCCCATTCCACAGTGGCCACCCATAATCTATCCCTTTTTTCTTCCTCCTCCTCCTCCTCCTGTTATTACTACTATTACTTTTACCTGTTTATATTCTCTATTATCTTAGTCTGTTAAGACGAATGCAAGGAAATAGCCGGTCTCTCAATACGTTAATGGGCATGAAGCGTACAATAAGCACTCGCACATATGCTGATTTTCCGTTATCACGAGCACATGCTAGTCTGAAATCGAAACGAGAAGTTACAGTACCGGTTTTTCACGCGCTCAACCCTGAGGTGGATGCTTTCACGTATTTATCTCGTATTCTCAGATTCCGAAGCGCATCGTATGATCTTGACGATTTGTATCTCTGATTACTCAGCAGCATGACTCCCAATTAGAGCACCCTCTGCCGCTGACGTCATACCCCTCCTCCGCCCCGGCAGCGCCCGACCGCCGTCCACCCGGTGCCCCACACTGGCCGCATGTGAATCATTCCCATTTTTACGTACTACTCAGACTGTACCTTTTGCGACAAAATGGCGCAAATTTCAATAGACTGGAATATACCAAAGTGCGCATTTGAATATTCGAATCCCAAAACATCCGAATTTTCATCTCTGCAATATATGCGGATGCACAGACACCATATGGGATGCATCTGTCAAGATGCATTGATTTTACGTACAGCTATATTATGGTGCGGAAACTGAAAGTTATGTACGCACACCTAAAAATGAAATTATTTATGAATTTAACGAGGACTCTGTAAACGTTCTTCAGGACGTTACTTAGAAAGGAGCCCTATGAAGAAGCACCGCCAAATACGTCAAGTACGCAAGGCAATGTAAGCGCTCACTGGCACCCCGAATCCGTTAGCCAAGTCTCCCTACGTGCTACGTTACATTGACAGAGCTGTAATGTAACTCGGACACGAACGTGCGTCCCCAGTGCACTGGAACTGACATACGGCAAGGCGATGCATTCAAAGAACTGACCTCGAAATGGCGCAGGCGCCCGCGCGAATACAGGAGACCAATGCCTCCCCGGCCGCGTCAACTGGGTGATCGGCGCCGGCGGCAGGCGGTCGTCGCCGCTACCTTGTCGTGTCGGCCGCGGCGTCACCGTTTCTGACTGTCGACGCTCTGCGCCGGCTTGCCATGGGGCTGGTCTTTGTGCAGAGGACAGGGCCGAGTCCAGCCGGGGGCACGGCACAGCTGAGCCGGACGCACCGGCCGCAGGCGTTTCCTCCCCGCCGCCGCTGCCGACTCCGCCGGCGGAGGCGGCGGCCAGCTCCGGAGGCGGACGCCGTCCGTGGGACCGGCGGTACCTCCGGCCCTCCCGGGCTGCGGCCGTGCCCGCGCCCGTGGGTGATACGGGCCGTATCGCTGCGGCCGGCCGGCTGAGTCACCGTGCAACCGAGCGGCGTGCACTGTGCCCTGCCGCGTCACAATCACCCCGTCCGGAGCCGCGTCACAGTCGCCCCGTCCGAACGCGCCTGACCGGATCGGGCCGGCGGCTCCGTTCACAGCCCTCTGCAGTGACGCCAACGTATTTCATGTCTTTAAACAAAATATCTCGCCCTGGTTGACTTTTCATAAATACACTTGGCTCATTTAAAAAAAAATGTCGTTAATAGCGTTTTCAGTACGCCTTTTCTGAAGCAATGTCTTCAAGTCCCGGCCCGTACGACGCAGTGCTGGCTGGTCATCCTGCACGCAGTATGATCCTGTGCTGGCCAATAAAGACAAACGTTCGTGGCCGGCGCTCCCTCTCTGTGACTGTGCGGCGTCACAAAACAGCTGTGTAAAGGACACGGTGGAGTATTTGTGTACATTGTCAGAAGGATGTACGGAAAATCCACAGGAAGCTACTTTGAACCTTCACAAATGCCGACTTTCTAGACATAATGTAAACCGCAGATTGGGCTCCGTGACTACCGGCTATAACTCGGCTGCCTTAGTTCCGGTCATGCGCTTTCACGTGTGACTCAGATGTCGCGGTATCGTTTGGCGGGTCGGTGGCGGATGCTCCAGAGGCGCTCGATTTCGGGCTCCGATTATCTCGGGTTGCATCCCCTCCCAGAGTGCTGCAGGGGCGTCAGTTCAGTGCCAGGCCATGGCCGCCATAGCGTACCACATAGCACGTGCTACGTACTATCAGGCTTGTGCTCGATTCTGAAGCGATTCAAGAGTTTTACACTTTTATGGAGAATGACAATAACACTCGATTCAGTTAAAAACCGCGTCGGATCATAGCCAGAATCGACTCACCGACTTGTCATGAATTCATCACTAAATCAAACAAGAATCGATTCCCTTTTGGAAGGCAGAGCATGAATCAAAACCACAACTTATTCCCGGTTCAGCTAATCAGGTGAACTGATTCGCTTGCAGGTGAATCAAGCGCAATCCTCGCTACATCGTATCCAAACAAAAGTTTTGTCAATCAGAAACAAAGATGACGGACAGAGACAGCATCTCCATTTGATTTTTGTCGCGTATGGGCATTTCGGTATGTGCGAAAGAAGATCATGTAGATCTGCTTCCAAGCAATGAAGCCGGATCTCAGCCCTTTATTCCATATAGCGTCATATGACCGAGCACACGGTGTACTGCGGACGTGGCCACAGGCAGCTGTGGTAAGTAACCGTCTAAATCATGTTAATAACCGGGATGGGCAAGTTTTCTAGAGCGTTTTCGATACACATGCTCATAGAAATCCATCGAACTCTGGTACCGACCGCCGACCGAACACTGACAACATCACACGCACTGGTAAACGTTCTGCATTCACTGACTGTGCAGTGCATCTGAGGAACTCATTCTTAAGTCATCAGACAAGTTTACTCAAATGCTAAAAGTAAAGGAATGTCTATGACTTATTTTCGTTAACTTTTGTAGTTAACTGGACGTCCAATCTTTCCACAAATGTTTCTATTGATTAGGCCTATTATTATTCTATTGTATTACATCTATTCTATTGTATTATTACATCTATCATATAGTATTCTATTGTATTACATCTACCACAATCCAACCCTTCCCCCTCCCCCTGAAGTCTCGAGAAAATTGCGCTGCGAAAGTTGCACCAAGAATGGTATCGATGACCCGAAGGCAATCTGTATTAGTTTCATGGCAATCAATACGCTTGCCACTTGACGTGTTGTTTGCAAAGAGTTATATGAGCTGCACTGAAGAACAGATTTTAGATGAGATGGAAACAAAGTCTCTCACCTACTATCCCCACATCGACGATATCTTTGTCAATATCATTGGGTAGGGACACTTCACATCCTGAGAGGAAAGCTAGAACAAGAGTTCTGCCTGGTATACATAACTGAAAAAACACCGATGGTACACTGATAAGTTGCCATTCTTGGTAACTGACATCGACGCAAATGAGGGACTATTCTCCACCAGTCTCCAGGAAACCCACCAACAGTGGGTAATGCATGAACGTTTCCAGAGTGCCTTGCCAGAGTAATAACCGATGCTACTTAACAGCTTATGTCCACGGTGCATTCGAACATTTCCCTCCTTGGCAGTGAATCACCCTGTCATTTTCAAATCAGTGAATCATTCTCGAATATCAAGAACTGTGAGGAGCACAGGGAATCCGAGTAAACAACGATTACACCCCCACCGATATCGGCCTGCAATTCATCTGAAGATAAGTCGGCAACATGCGATAGAGAATGCAGCAGCTACTCATGAACAAAACTCCCACGGACAAACCTGCATGTACCATGGCAACAATATGTCAATATCGTATAAGAAAGACGAGAAGGCCGTTCGTAACCAGTCACCCAGAACTACGAAACCCTTCAACCAGACAACATTCACCTGAGGAGCTTCATGACGTTTGGTCTGGTCAAGTAAAACAATTTCTCACAGGATCGGTCGATGGTGAATGAGATCCCTGTGGTTACCAATGACCGGAAATTCCCGGAAAAACGGACGGATTTTCTCCAGAAGAGCGGTCCTCAGTACAGTGAACGACAAAAAAATCACTGACCCTCCAGAGTCATGTCAATGCCATTTCGTTTAATTTCTATACCATTCTCGAGAGACCATGTTGCCGTGCACAGCATGCGTGAAAGCAAAGATAATGAAATGACGCTTCGAAACAAGATCAGTAAGACTCAAAAGAAGTTTAAATGGCAGTTTAAAGCACGAAAAGCACCATCAAGAAACGCAATTTTGCCCTATGTGCAGAAGCTTATCGCAAAGGGCAGCCTTAAAAATCTGACGGTTCAAGTCAACCCACGGAAACGAGCCAAAAGGACTACGTCTGAGACTGCAAAAGCAGGAGAGGTCTTGCTGTCGAGCTTCTATAAATCCCTCCGTCAGCTCCGGCAGGAGACAGACTGCAACAAGACGACTGCGTTCGGGCTGGCAAGGCAAGATCTCAAGCTGTTCTCATGCAAAATGAACTTACACCATAAGCTCTCACCAACTCATGTCGAGCGCATGCGCTACAGTGTCTGGTTCCTAACCCACTGTGACTTACCAGTCATGCATCGACCAGATTTAGTTCAGCGACGAGGCGCACTTTCATTTAAACGATCAAGTTAACACCCATAACTATTGCTTTGGTCCACCGAGGTTCCCGATGGGTTCGCGAAGCATCCCTGCACAGTGAAAAGTGCACCACCTGATGCGCCATCAGCAGTCGAGGGGTCATTGGTCCCTTCTGGTTTCAGACCAGCCGAGGTGCTGAAATGACTGTAACAGGTAAACGATACGAGGTGGTCCTTAATTAGTTTGGGCGGCTTTGAAGAAAGTCTGCGGTGAAGATATATCACGCCAGTGGCGATGGCTTGAGCGAGGTGGTGCGACGACACATACGGCGAGGGAGATGAACGAAACAGTGACTCAGAGAGCGATCTGGACCAAGACTAGTTCCATCGAAGGAGCCAAACAACTGGCCAGCACGTTCCCTCCATCTCACTCGCCCAGATTCCCTTCTTGGTGTTATGTGAAGTCGCAACTGTGCAGGAATGCGCACTAGATGCGCATTCCGGAATGCGCAAGAGCCCGGAAACCACCCAGGACGTAGGAAAGCATATAAGAATGGCCGTGAAAGCCATGAAGCCAGAGATGTGCCATACCGTCATTTTAACAGCGAAAGATCGGACCGCACAGTGCCTGAAGCGAGGTGGGGGCCGCATGGAGCACGTGCTGCACCGTCAAAGCCAAGGAAAAAATAGAGCTCAGCGATCAGATACCAAATAACATCGAAAGTTCTTTATAGCGATTTATCATTTGTGTTACAATGGAAATAACTAAAATTCAAACAATTTACACCCGTCCGCTTTTCCTAGAACGCCCTGTACGAATCCAAATGCACAACCCGTGACTGTGCGCACCGACCAAACGGTACATTGGTCGTACTGTCAACACTGGGAAGAAAGATGGCAATGCAACTACAAGACAGAAACCAGAAGAATTCTAATGGACGTAACGACTAACGCGTGGTCAGCTTAAAATAGAAGAACGTTTATCAGAGATATCTTTGGAATTAGAGAAAACATTTTAATGTACTTTTCAGGTCCTAAAATACCGTTCTACACAAACAGCCGAAATTTGTCTACATGTGGCAAGTCTGTCGGGAGAATGACGCCATGAAGCCAATAACGGTTTCGAGATCTAATCGCAAAAACCATCCACTGAAACCGGACAATGAGAAATGTCGTCGTCGTCATCATCACCAGAAATTTCAAGTACTCAATACATTGTCTACCATCTATATTGCGAGCCTTCTGCACACTACACTACTACACTACATAACTACTGTCTAGAGGACTATAGATAACTTGCAAGAAAATAGGCTTGTACAGCACCGTGAGAAAAAATTTCCCAAAAATGCCTGGCAACCTACGTGTAAGCAGCTGATCCACGCAGTCCTAAGAAAGCTTGGCATGACCTGGAGGAAGTTGACCAGCATATTCGACATTTTGAGGACCTGTCAGTGCCATTTTCCGCACTGACATAGGTCCGTGGCCTGAAGTGCCGCAAAAGAATAAAACACGAAAGGTAACGGATCATCAAGTGCAGATTCAAAAATTACGACTTCGGAGACTGCCGCGCTGGATCACTGAGAAGAACTTGCGAGGCTGAAGTCACGGATGACGGACTGTATTTTTCTTAGAGCGGCACACAGATGCCCCCAAACCCCAGACTGCACGAAGTGCTGGCGGTGAAGTTCCTCCTAGGGTGCGTCTCAAGACCGAAAGTAAACGTCCAAGAAGCTTCTCGTATGCATCGCATTAGCCCAAACGGTGTGACAAAGCCGGCGATGTGAGCGGCGAAGAGTACCGATAAAATGGCGATAAAATACCTACGGCGTTGTTACTGCCGTTTTTGGACGAGAAGTCCGCCGGTCGCCAGTGCTCTTTGACCAGGTCTTGCAAGCGCCCCATTCGCCGACGAGACGATGGCACAATGGAAGAGGCAGGAGTATCCTTTGTGCCTCGAAATATGGACCTTCCTTGTGTTCCGCAGGCCAGACCTAATGACGACTTTTGTGGGGGGTGCCAAGCAAAAGATTTATAAATGAGGCTAGGAGGCAAAATCGGATCGTTGACCGAAGCTCAGAATCCAGAAAATGATGCGCGAGATCGGCCCGGAGGTCTGCGGGACATGACCAACAGCAGTCGGCGCGCGTGCGCCGTGCCGCTGAGAAGGGCGTCGTGTCCGAGATCCACTGAGCGTGCATAAACGTGCATGCGACATAGTACCTGTGACTCCCAGTTTGCTTTTGTGCAATAAATGTGAAAGCATGACGAACAATCTTCATTTTCCCCATTTCACACTGACCAGCCGTGATGCTCAATCCTACTTTGAAAAACACAAAGATAACGTGTGATTAATGACACGCTTTTGCTAGCTGATGGTAGAAAAACTTACGGACCTAGAACAATCAGAAACACGGACCAAAGACTGGGAAAAGGCCTTGAAGCTCGCAAAGACCGGGGGCTGCGTCCTAAACATACAAGGATTTAAAAGCGGCTTCCGAAAGTGTCGGGAACGTCTAGAAGTAAGGATTCTTCTTCTATTCCTTCAGGAAACGGGCCTCGCTTTCGAATTCTTTTTTATCGTAATGTCAGCTTTGCATCGTGGTACTTGGAACAGCCCGTCTTAGGCGACACTTGAACAAGACAGCGAGGAAGCGAGAGAGCGAGAGATTGGCCATGCCGATGCTCAAGCACGGCTCATTGGTAAGGTCGAGAGGTTTTAAAACTTGCCATGAATTTTGGCTACTTTCATCTTTTGAATGTTCTCAGTGTGTGATTATGTCGATGAAGAACTGAAGAACTGATGAAGAAAGATATTGCATAACCGTGGAAACAATCTGCCTTTGGCCGGCCTGTTCCCGCTACGTCATCGCACTTCGCTGAGGAACGGGTGCTCGCATTTCTGGCAGACTACACGTGCTAAAATGGCATGGCTTTAGAGAACCTGCCACATCGGCTGACTTCGAACACAGGTTCACTGACACGAGCTGAGTGGAGGGCCAGCCCCAGGCCTTTGTGCTTCCTCGAGGCACCCCGCCATTTGTTGCTATGCTCTCTCTCTCTCTGTCTTTTGTGGACGGCCTGTTGAGTCACTCGTCAGTTTCAGCACCCAGCGATGTTTGAGCGATGCTACCATTGTGAGAACTGTGGGTGCAGATTAAGTAATTATGCTTGCCTGCACACTGCTGGCACTGGATTAAACAGGCCATCGCGAAGTGACGGCATGGAGGCTGGCGAAACAGAGGCCGGCCTCTGATCCTCCGGCGTCGCCCCGAGACCGACAGCCGCAGAAGGTTCCAGCATTTGACGGACTTGCGAAACCGACGGCAGAATCCACATGGCGTCTGCAGTACGGACGCAGACGTCCCTTTCCTGCGGGCTCCCGTTTCCCGCTTTTTCGAGTCTGCGACTCCGCGGCGAAACTGCGAGCGGAAGACGTCCAAGCGCTCCCTCCTGGCGAGTGGAAGACGTCCAAGCGCTCCCTGCTGGCGAGTGGAAGACGTCCAAGCGCTCCCTCCTGGCGAGCGGAAGATGTCCAAGCGCTCCCTCCTGGCGAGCGGAAGATGTCCAAGCGCTCCCTGCTGGCGAGCGGAAGACGTCCAAGCGTTCCCTCCTGGCGAGCGGAAGACGTCCAAGCGCTCCCTCCTGGCGAGCGGAAGACGTCCAAGCGCTCCCTCCTGGCGAGCGGAAGACGTCCAAGCGCTCCCTCCTGGCGAGCGGAAGACGTCCAAGCGCTCCCTCCTGGCGAGCGGAAGACGTCCAAGCGCTCCCTCCTGGCGAGCGGAAGACGTCCAAGCGCTCCCTCCTGGCGAGCGGAAGACGTCCAAGCGCTCCCTCCTGGCGAGCGGAAGACGTCCAAGCGCTCCCTCCTGGCGAGCGGAAGACGTCCAAGCGCTCCCTGCTGGCGAGCGGAAGACGTCCAAGCGCTCCCTGCTGGCGAGCGGAAGACGTCCAAGCGCTCCCTCCTGGCGAGCGGAAGACGTCCAAGCGCTCCCTCCTGGCGATTTACTCCCCCAGAAATGATAACAGCCATTCCAGAGCACTCTCCTTTCTCTCATCCATGCAAGTCCACTCCCTTCGTTTTTCGTTTGGGGTGTGGCAGAATGAGGACAAGGAAGATGTCGTGCCTCCTTTTGCACCAAGGACCTCCAGACTTCGGACATGGCTCAACAGCGTGTGCTGCGGCCGCCTGCGTTCGCTTTTTTGCTTTTTTACCTATTTGTGCTAGTATTCACGCTCAAAATGAGCAGACCTCGAATATGAGAAAATGTTATACGGTCTCTGCGCTCAAGTACTTTTCCTCGGTATTTTGCATGCATGCTGGTAGTTGTCAGCTGTGAAGGAAAAGCCATCAATAGAGTTCTTCGCCCCACTCATCAGCAGACTTCAAGCACGTGAGCTTCAGTATAACTGGTAGATCATTGTTCTCAACCGAAGCTTGGAATTACTCCCAAAGGGTTTGCATTCTTAAGCTTTCCCTGTAAATCTGGAGAGCTGAAGCTTAGATAGTTTGATCTGGTTTTCGGCATTGGTCCAGAAAGCTGATCAGAGGAGTTATCACTTGGTTTAACACGCGCAGTGGAAGGGGGTTTCGCACTAACGAGCACCGGAAGGGCGGGGGTCTAAAAGTGTCCCCGTCCGGTCTCGGCAACGGAAAGAGCTAGAGACATGAAATTTTGTGGGCAAGGTGGGGCTACAACGATTCATATTGTGTGCAATTTTCATGACCTTAGGTCAATATTTTCAAGTTCAAATAGGGTGAAAAAGGTCAACTTTGGACACTTTCTCGGACCGTACAGGCCATTCCTTACGACTCTTCGAACGAAACGGGAAAGGGTGTTTGGCCGTCAAAGCGTGGAATACGACAACTTCCATTCATTTGGCGTCTTGGCTTAGGCTTTTGGGTCGAGGTCATGTCAGGTCATTGACCCATGGCGTCGTTTTTTCATCTTTTGCAGATCAGATTTCGAGCAACATGGGACAGTTTGCGAGTAAATGAGGGCGCAACATGTATCTTTGGCGTATTTTCAGTGAAGATAGTCAACATCGGTACATTTGGTCACTTCCAGCGTTTACATTTATGTATGTATGTAAATGTATATATGTATATACATGTGCGTATCAATGTGCCAAACGTGTTTTAGTAGGGTCTTTGAGTGCACATTTTATACAAATCGACATATTGCAAAGTAAATCTGGACCAGGCCACAAAGACGTTGCCCTTGACCTTTGATGACCTTGACCTGAAATGACTCTGGTATATATGCATGCGCATCCACGTGCGCACACGTGTTTTTATTAGGGTCTTTGAATGCATATTTCATAGAAATCGACATGTCGCAGAGGAAATCTGGGCCAGTTCACAAGATATTGAATCTTGACCTTTAATGGCCTTGACCTTCACTGACCTTGGTATACGTAAGCGTATCAGTGTGCGCACACATGTTTTTACTAGGGTCTTTGAATGCATATTTCATACAAACGGACATGTTGCAAAGCAAATCTGGATCAGGTCACAAGCTGTTTGACCTCGACCTTTTATGACCTTGACCCTTATTGATCCTGCCTGTGGTCTTAGTACATCCATTACTTATGCCCGAATGACATCGCCTGATTGTGTGCAAACGGTAATCTTAGGTAGAACGTTAGTTCTTTCACAAAGTTTCCATTTGTCAGCGACAACCGTCGTTCTCGTCATGTTTGCCTGACTTCAGATGCTTGAAACTTCAAAAATTTACGGCTGATTTCCGATTTTTCTGCGTCATTCGACGAGGTATTCAATTGCCATAAATGTCACAAAGTAGCAGCAACCAGCTCCAATCCGTTCTCGAGATATTCAAGAAAAACAGGTGGGGGCACAAAAAGACCCCCTTCCAGTGCGCGTGTTAATTTCTTGACAAATTCGGCACGCTTGTTCGGAGTGAGCAATGCCATTGTCCAGTTTATCGATGTCCATGACATTTTCAGGACCCTCTTCTGCTTCATCCAGTCTTTCTTATTTTATCGTCAAGCTCGCCCAATGCTTGGTCTAGCTGAAGCTTATCAACCTAACCGGACTCACGGTACTGATCAATCAGCGAATGAAGGATTGTCGAGACCCGATCGGCCCCGGCTGCGGGCTGCAGCTCTACGTCTTCTTGCAGTTTGAACTTGTGTCACCGCAGTACAACCTGAATCCCCGGATTTCGGCACCAAAATGTTGCGAAACGAGGCCGGCCTCCTAACGCACATCGGCAAAATGAACGCATGTTCAATATACTCGTAACTAGTGACCAGTGTATTTTCAGTCGTAAGAAAATCGCTAAGCCATCGCAAGGCCATATGTGACCTACCAGGTAATCATCCGGCCAAGATGGGTTTACGGCGTTCCTCACCTGAATGGCCTTTGATAGGCAATGATTTTTTCGATAGAACGATGCACGGATGTCTCCGTGGAGAAAACATTTTCCGCTCCATTTGTTGGCGGCTCCGGCGAGACGAGTATCAACAGCGCGAGGTTATACGAGTAGTATGATCACTCCAGTTCGCTGCAATCCAGAACGCCAAGAACACGACAGGCAAGCTTTAATACTAAATCGTGGCAAGAACACGTCGCTCACAGGTCGGTGCACCCGACTGGACAGCCGCCGCCGCTCAAAGACCGGTACAGCAGGCTTATGCCATTTAGAGCCGGCACATCAGGCTTGATTGTAAGCTCAAATATGTTGAGACTCAAGTCATAGGAGATTCCTCCTAACGTCGATACATTAAAAATGTATACCAAACAATACACGTACAGTAAGCGTACACATCAGTAAGCGTGACTGGGATCATCGGCCTCCGCGGCCGCGGACTGGGCTGCCGCAGGCGGGCGGCGGAGCGGGGCGCTGCGCGGCGTGCGCTGCTGGCGACAGAAACGGCGGACGAATAGACTATGCGCGGTCGCGCCGCCTTATTTGCTGCTCTCGACATGACGGCGAAGTTGTCTGGCCTTGCGACGCTCGCCGGAGACCACCACCCTCGCATGGTTGAGCCAGCCAAGTCGCAGACAGAGCTGCGCTGTTGCTAACTTGCGTGCGACACGACGGTTCAGAGTAGAGGATTTCTTCAGCAACAACGCTATGAGGCGTTAGACGATGCCCGGCTGTCCGGCTACGGTCCGACCCACGACGAGGTTGAACAGAAGTTCGAAACACTTGACCATCGCCACCCCGCGCCCCGAGGGCGCAGTCAGCCCATCCCTGCTGACAGTTCTCAGCCAGCTGAACGGAAGAGAGACGGGCGGCGCAGCACTCGACGGCACTCCCAGTGAGGGATTCAAATGACGACACTTGCCGCCACATAGCCAGCGACAAAAGTCAACGCTTCTCGCTCGAGACCAATTTCCTTAGGTGCGTCTCGGGCTGCCATGAGCTGATCAGGAGCCAGACACTGCTGCTGTTGAGCAGGCCCAGACTCAGCGCCGCCTTCGGCGGTGCCAGGGACTCGAGGAACCAACGTGGACTTCTGGAAGACAGCTTCAGAGTCGTCCTGCTCTAGCTGCTCTGCTCTCTCTCGCCCAGCGACAAGTTTGGTTTGGCCTGGTTTCTAATCGCAACGCCATTCAGCACGGTCGCGATATGATGTCAAATATCGCGATATGGCGCTTGAAACGATCTCCTTACGGGGAACCGATTTGAAAATTTAGACGCCACGCCCGGCCAATCCACTGGTCTTTGAATGCAACGCTGGGGGATGATGTGGTGTACGATGCCGTTCATTCGACAGAACGACTGGCAACATCAATACCGACACCAGCACCAACGCCACACCGACACCAGCATCAGCATCGGCAACAACGCCAAAACCGGTACCGGCACCAGTAGCAGCAATCAGTACCAGTAATCAGCACTAAATGAAAACAATAAAATAAACATATAAACAATAAAAAAAAACAATAAAAAACAAAAAAACAAACAATAAAATAAACAAATAAAATAAAATAAACAATAAAACACTTAAATAAAACAACACTAAAAACTAAAGCAGTAACCAATAATCAGCAATCAATAGCGCCGAAATCAGTACCAGGTCCATCACCAGCTCCAACGCCAGCGTTCAGCACCACTTCCAGTCCTGGTGCTGGGCCGGCCGACACTCAGTCGGACACTCCTTCGGCAGCGTCCCGATGAAGCGGACCCGCGCCGAGCCCACGAAGTCCTGGCGGTCCCGCCGCCGGCTGGGCCACGGCCGGCTGAGCGGGAACTGGCGGCAGGTGTAGCTGTCGTGGGCCAGCACGTCCTGACGCCGCGCCATCTCCGGCCACAGCCACCTGGCCAGCTCTGTCTGGTCCCAGGACTGAAACGGAGACAGCTAGTCTGGAATTTCTGCTAAAAACCACGCCGCTTCTGCCACGATTTTCGCCGATTATGAGGCATGCATCGACTTTGCTTCTAGGTAAAAAGTGCACCCAGTAGCAACTGTTTGCAGATGTCAAGGACTTCAATGGAAATTTGTGGGTTTGCCGCATATTGCCGAATAACTACCGAGACGCGTAGAGTATTTTGCTATCTTCTAGTTCCTGGGTACGAACCATTTTCAGTCCCAGGTCTATCTTGAGAACCAATTGCCGGATGTGGGTGATTCGAAAGGTACTCAGAATCCGGTCACTCTGATGACCCAGGGCTTGTTCCCATTTGTTGATCTCAAGGTCACCGATAACGTTTTAGGTTACGTCATCAACATTTCAAGTCTGTCAGTTACTTCCCAACGTTTTCAGAAAAATATTTAACCCTATTACGCACCCATAACGTTTGGGGGCATTCCATTTGGGGGTGGGGTTCTGCGCCCCTTCCCCCCAAGATCACGAGAACTATCCTTCCGATTTGATAGCAAAAATCGTCAATCGGTTCGCCATCACTTAAACTGCGTCTTCTAAAACTCCGGAAAACTGTGTAATGGGCAGATAAAGGGAGGCGGCAAAAAAGTCAGGAAGGGGGGATTTCTAAAGTTGGGATAACTCAGGTATTCATGGACCGATTTCGAATATATTATATACATAATACATATATTACAGTAAAATGACTCGAGAGCCAATAGATGGGGTTCTTCCCTTTGGTCCACGTATCCAATGACGTAGCCAAGGGGAGGCTGGTAGGGGTGAACGCCCTCTCCTGGAGGTCGACCAGGGGCCCTGAGGCCGACAGCGGCACCGAAACGGTCAGGGGTCCCGGGATGGTCGGGAGCCCTGAAACAACCAGGGGCTGTGAAACTGTGGCAGTGGGATGGTCAACGACCCTGGGAGTTTCGAGGACCTGCAGAGACTGTCATGGATCCTGACACGGCCGGGGCCCGAGCCTGCCATGAGCATGAAGCAACCGGGGACCCTCAAACGGTCAGGGTTCCTTTAGGGTCGGGGCTCTGAGATGTCCATGAACCATCCGACAATCAGAAGCCCTGACACACCCAGGAGCCCTGAAACAGTCGGGGGTTCTGGTTCGGCCAAATGCCCTGGGACGGTCGAGGGTCCTGAGACGGTCAAGGTCCCGGGATGGCCGAGAGGCCCGGAAACGGGCAAAGGTCCTGAGACGGTCAAAAGCCCGGGATGGTCGGGGTCTGGAAGTGATAGCCCTTTAGACAGTCGACGGTCCTGAGAAGGTCGGAAGGAAGACAGTCCCAGGATCACCGACCATGGGCCTCGAGATGGTAGAGGGCCCTGGGACGATCAAGGGCCCAGGATGGTCAGGGGCCAGGGGTGGTCAGGGGTCTTGGGACAGTTATGAACTCTGATTAAGTGGGGCTCCTTAAGTGTTCAGGAGCTCTGGGACGAGCGAGGGTCCTGCTACGGCCTAGATCAGGGGTGTCGAGAGAGTCGTGAGTCCTCAGACAGTCTGGAGCCTACGATGACCACGGGCCGCGGGCCAGTCAGGGGCCTACGACGACCAGGGGCCGTGGGACAGTCAGGGGCCTACGGTGACCAGGGGCCGTGGGCCAGTCAGGAACCATGAGTCTGAGTCTGACATTCACTGGGCAGGACAGTCATGAGTCTGAAACAGTCAAAGGCCCTGGGGTGATCAGAACCCTTGAGACAGTCAGTGGGCCTGGGACACCCAGGGACCTTCAAACGGTCAGGGGCGCGGGGACAGTTGGCACCAGAGAAAATCAGGGCCCTGCCATCGACAGCCCTGGGACTCGGGGGCCCAGGAATGGCCAGGAACACTTAGATAATAATGTAACGTAATGTAAGTATGGTAGCAAAGTGGATAGGTTAAATGCACTGATCATAGAGTGCTGAATCGAGCGTCCACCTTGTCAATGCGTGGTAGGAAATCTCAGAGTATGCGAACCATGCCGAGACTAAAAGGGGGCCTCGTTTGTCACACGCCCACGAGGCGCGTTTGCTGGCTTTAGTTTGATGTCAGGCGGAGATACTGCAGTATCTCACCAGTCGCAGTTCGCTTCAGGAGCCAGCTCTCGTTTTAAGCCATTTCATTCTGAAATGACACCTGGATTCAAAAACGATTTCTCTTACTAATCCTCCGCCTAACCCGACAACCAGCAAAAACGTGATCAGCATGTAAACAACGATACATGAAGCACGTATAATTCAACAACATACATAACGGCGAATTCCACCTTGCCGCGAAAAATAATGCAGGGAATCGACAAAGGTACGCCTCAGAGAGTGCCTCTGAGCAGCGCGCGGGGCGACGGTAAAGTAAGAAGAGTGCGCCTCACGAGCAGCCTTTAGCGGACGCGCTGGGGAACGATGGGCAAGCAGCCAAAGTGAGCCTCAGGGAGCAGCCCTGAGCGGACGTGCACGGAAGCGAATCGGGAGGCTGACTACCCACCGCTTGCCGATCAGTTTCTGACGTCAGTTCGGAGTTACGTGGCAAAGTGTCAGCCGGACAAAGGCGGACAGGAGAAAGAGAGGGGGTAAAAATGTGCAGAACTGGCAATAACCAGCGCAAAGGCTGCCAATCGAACCCGGCTTGCACGCATGTGTTTCGAGGATCTTACCACGGATCTATCTTTCCGCGCGAGGGCGCATTTCCGACACTGCGGTAAAATAAAAATATGCAAACTATGCCATTAATTATACCTGTGTCGTAAATTTTTAAGTGAGGCAAAAACCTGGTTCGATGTTACTTGAGGTTCCCCTGAAAATGATGTGCGCAAAATCTGGAAAGTTTTCCTGATTTGGGGTTGGGGTTGGCTGGGGACAGTAAAACTGATTACTCTCCTTCCTGGACCGAATCCTGGCTACGCGAGAGCAAATATCTATAATTTGCGCATAATTCATAGGCGTTCACAGGACTTGGAAAAAAAGGGTGTTTTTTAACAGAACTGACATAAAGGTTACAAACTGTTTTTTTTAGCTTTCACGAGTTATCTTATTCTTAAGTAGAAATATTTTTACAGTGTATGTACAATGTTGGCATAGGCGGTGGCAGGGACAAGTAGAAGGGAACTGTCATGGGCAAATTTTCATTCCACCAACTTATGATCTTTGATCTCGAATGACCTCAGATGACGCAAACGACGCAACTGACCTTGGGTTCGTTTTATATTGTTCTAGAACGATATCATGATTCAAATTGATCATATTTCCCAATGTCCTATTAATGGCCGTAGTGATATAATGTACGCGAACAGACACCTTAAACCATATCTTTGTGACCTTACCTGATATCGCCGTGAAATCTGAAAATCAAGTAGATATAATTTCCAAAGCTATAACATATGTATATATATATATATATATATATACACACTCCGCTATTAATTGTTACAAATAAGCGCTAAAACTATCATAATATCAAATTTAGACTTCTGACCTTGATCTTAATTTCAAAAATAGGTTCATGCCAACAAAGAAGTTTTTGCGAGTTTTCACAGTTATTTACGTATGCAGGCATGTAAATGTCTACGTTCTAAACTCTTTCTCAGCCATTTTTCTTCCACGTTTAATAGCGCCAAAAACGGCATACTGTGCTTCCCAGGAACTTCGCCTTGTTCCGCGCCTGAAAAAAATAATCTGAAAAACTCGCGCAATGCGCAGAACAAAAAATTACAAAAGATCACCACGGTTTGGACACCACGCCGCCTGGAACGGGATTATGCACTGATTCTCGCTGAAAGACATAAAGCTAACCTACCTTCTCTTCGTCGTTGGGCAATTCGTCCAGGACCGCGCGTAAAATCGGTCGGTACAGGTCATCGTAGCGATTCCAGCCACCCCACATGCCGGCCAGCATTGCGTCGCCGTGGTCTGGGTGATCCCTCATGACGTGGAACGTCAGGTTGGAGTCGATCCACGCCTGTGCAGCGTCCCTCTCACGCTGCAAGTGTAAATCGAAATGATTTGCTCGCAAGACGTGATTCACTTGCCTGTGCCACTACCATAGAGAAGCAGAATATCATAGATCATGAAGTACGATAGTATCAAAGAGTACCATTGTGTGGTAGTAGTGTCACTGGCAGAGTATAGAGTCCATAGCACTCGTTCGCTTTTTTACGCCATATGAGAGTCGTACAGCCGTCTTTGTGTCTGTCTATCGTCAACTCTTGTTCCGGTCCAGTGCTCAAACGGCGTCACAGATCGGTCCGTGCAGGACGCCGTTCGAAAAATCTCCCTCAGAAGTGGTGCATCTGGCGATTTCCGTTGCCCTGAGGTGCGTGGTCGGCGCGCGCCGACCGCTGAACCAGCCATTGATTGAGGACAGGGGACGGATACCGTCCCATTGGTGATTTTTGAGAGAGATGAAAAAGTGCAAAGGCATCTGAAATACTGAATACCTTTTCTGGAGATGATTTAGCGTGTTTATTTAGGTCATTCAAGCTCAGTTCAAAATGACGACACAGGAGCAACCTTGTTTTCCATTTCCTACCTAATTCCAATTCGCAAATTGTTTTTCATGCACACGAGTCGAGCTTATTCTACCATACCACATGTGCTAAGACGTAATAAGAATAATCTTAGCACAGGCTCCGCCACAATATGTGACTGCAATTCATACCTTTGTTTTTTTCTTTTCTAATTTTCAAATAAAACTATAACTTATCTCAGAAAAATAGTAAGGCAGCCCGTTCAAGTCTGCATAGTACTCTTGTCGAGATTCAGTAGAACTATGTTATAGGGACACCGATTGGCGTTTACTTCCATTTAACCGGTCAGTTACCTCCGGAAATAAATCATGATAGGATACTGATGTCATTTAACTTGGAGTGCAACTCGAACCAACAGCCAATATTGCCAATGTCTATGTCCCTGATATGCTTGAAGAATCTGTTTTAATGGGTCGTGATTGGGTATGAAAGACGTGTGGTGGCATCTGACCTTGCTCCAGCAATTATTAATCCCATTCCCGGAGGGTTAAACGGTATGGCCTATTCCCGGCAGGGGGCGACGGATTCGACCCCCCACCGAGACCTCCAGAACTACACATCCAATTTAGTCGCAACAAACGGCAATCGTTTTCATATGATGTTAACTACATTTTGATGAAAAAGATGTTTTCAAATTTTGAAAGGGATGGATACAGGAGGGCAAAAACGCCAAAATGGGGAATATTTTTGGGCTTCTTATAACTCCCTTGTTTATGGACAGATTTTGATAACACTGGCACGAGTCGAGAGAATATGAACGGGACTTATACCACTGGCTCACACATTTGAAACTTTGAGAAAATTCATAGGTGTTCACAGGGTTTCTAAAATGGGAAGAGTCGTTTTCAAGGAACAAATAAACAAAAAGTTACAAACGCCTTTTTAGTTTTACTAGTCACATTGTGCTCGTGAAGTACAAATCGTATTACAATGTTCGTATTATGTTAGCATAGGTGGTGCCAGAGTCATGAAAAAGGAGGAACTGCATGGTCTCATGTTCATGAGGTCAACTTACGACCTATGACCTTACATGACCTCAAATGACCCTAGAGTCGCATGGAATGATCTTGAATGCATTTTATATTGTTTAAAAACGTTTCCAAACATCTGAATCCACTCTATTCCTAAAATGCCATTTTACGGCTGTCCTGATGTTAGGTACGCGCACTGACATTTTAGGTCATAGCTCAGTGACCCGATCTGATATCACGCTGAAATTTGGTACACAAGCAAAAAGCACTGTTCTACGCCATATGTGTTCTGGGTTTGGCATTTGGAAAAATAGCGCCAAAATCAGCATTGTAAAACCAAATTTTGAATTTCCACCTTGACCTGACCTTGCAGAATGACCTTAGATTAACAAAATGACATTTGTATGCTTGCCCAAGTATTTACCTATGCACCCATATAAGGTTTTAGGTTCTACCTTGAAAATGCTACCTTTGGCAACCATTTTCTTTTACCCTCTACGGGACCAAAAATGGCCTGAGGTGCCTTCCAAAGACGTTGCCTGGCTCCGCCCCTGAACACGATAGAATTTTGTTACAGTACGTAGGAAGAATTGGTAGGAAAAGTGACCAACTTTCGTGAAGCTGCTTCAGAAACTCTCAAACTGTCAAGCAAAAACCCAACGGGGGCGGATTCGGCCCCTCCCGGGAACAGCGTTAAAAAGCATGCATCACGTTTTTGGTTTTCACCGTCACTGGTGACTTGACTATTTCTTCAAACTTCGATAGCGCATCAGTTGCGTGTAGCCTCGAAGGATGTGTAAACTGGAGAAGAATACCGTTTGAGGTACCACTGTGTCACATTTCCTACTACATTACGCTGCGTGCAAATGATTTGCAGGTAAAATTACCGCGTAAATCAACAAATGGCGTAGCTCGTGCTCTAGAACTATGAACTTCAAAATCTCAGATTTGAGGTGAACATGCACATGCAGAACGTTTATTAACTGAACGCGACCAGCGTACAAGAAATGAATGACATCAGAACAATTCTGACCTGAGAAACAAAGAGCCCAGACTCCTGACTGACTTCCTTTACCAGGCGGTGCCGCCTGGTAAAGGAACTGCCACTGACCTGACCCAGCAAAGAGTCCAGGTCCCTCACTAAGAACTGGTCCACGGTCTCATCCCCCAGCACGGTGAACCGCCACACGGAGCCGGGTTTTCTGCTGACGTCCCCGTGGCCGGGCAGGTGGCGGACGTCACAGAGGTCCACGTGGTCGTACCTGGTGACAGCAAGACCCGACTTATTGTAGGGACCACTTTACAGATATTCATGCCATGGTTCCTGATGACAGGGTGGTCCGGTTTATTGCAGGGACTTGAGTGTAGAAGGCCATAGACCATAGCGCAAGCACATCAGCAGTCCTACGGACTTTGTGAAATTCTGACCCTCGCCACATACATAGTGTTGCAAGGTAAGAAATGGCCTCAAAATGGACCACGCCCTAACAGATCTAAAAGTGCTCCTACGCGCATGCCAGGGAACATTCACAGACGTACATGGTAGTCCATCGCTTTGTGTTTTTTAGCAATAAAATGGGAAGACGGTGAAGATTTTACCACGCTCGCTTTACCTCCTTGAATATCCGCAGCGTTTAATCTCGATGATCCAATGTAACGGCAATTTGTTTGCGATGCTCGGTGAACTCTAGCAGATGCAAGGAGGAGGACATCGGAGCTATGACCCCCTTTCGTCAGAAAGGGGATACCAACGTTTTTGGCCTCTCCCTACGTTTCGGATGGAAAACGTTTATTTTTTCGAAACATTTGTTTTAGATGTATCTTAATTTTCCGAAACGGAGAAACAAAGTGGCCGAAATCCGAGGAGAAATAAACATTTGGGGGTACGTTGGGAAACACGGATGGAGACTTGCCCCATGCCCCTGGAGCATGGTCTGGATCCGCCGTCATCAATATATAATCAATATATAATCAATATATAAATAAATAATCGTCGTCAGATTATTTGCATGGTGAATATTGAATTACCACCAAGACGTCACATTTCAAAGCTGCCGGAACCGGGGATCGAACCGGGGACTTTTAGATCTTCAGTCTAACGCTCTCCGATCTGAGCTATTTCGGCCACGCACAAATTCCTCAACAGGATGAGCGGGGAGTCGGGTCGGTGGGGAGAGGGCGGGGGAGGGCTGAAAACCAAGCACAGATGCTTAGTGGGCATATTTTTACATTAGGAAACATGGGCTCTGCCACAGGGGGGGGGGAAGGGGATGCATTCCCCCCAGCCATCACATACCCCCAATAATTGCCGAATGTAAGCCTTGATATTTTTACACGAAAAGAACATGCTGTAGTCGCTGGGTATTGCGAGAAGAAAAAACATATAATTGGATCTGGCAGTAAATGGTAACTATACTGATGTTCAAAAATGGCGCAATCCGAGGCAGGACTAATCATGGACACCTGCATACTAACGCTTGGGGATGACGACTGGGTTTTACACGGCGCTTCGGCTGCTGCGGCCATTTCGAGCTGGTCACATGGGGTATCTAATGAAGAAGTTGATCTACATGTAGTAAGCGCCTATTGGGGAGAATAAATGACATCCAGTCCAATTGTAGCTAAGAACTGGGCAGTGACACCCACTTGCATACTAACGTTTGTGCGACGGCCACAGGATTAAGATGGATGTAAGAAATGTCTTCAATAAGAAGGCATTCGTGCTTTGTATGTTATCGAGTACTAATAAATGAAAAGGAACAGGAAGGAACTGAAGGAGCCAAGGCGCAGGTTTCGGAGTAATCTACGAGTTGATATCACCTCACCGTTCAAGGTCCTTGCCCGTGGCAGTGGCATCACAAGTGGTCACGGTGCAACTAATCTTACACGTTATTGCGGTAAACTCGTCTCGGCGGTCAAACCTTCATTTTCCATAAGGAAAACTTAGCTGTCGTTAAACTTAAGCGTAGAGACCAGGGGTGTCGATCTGTATTTTTCCGTGAGGGCCCTGCCTCCATTTCTGTTATGCTATGCTGTAAAGGACGAACTAGTACCTGTTGCAATACAAATTCGATAAGTCAAGCCCGAAATTCTGTATTTTTATAGTTTGTCAGACTGGCTTCTAGGGCCACCTCTGCAGTACCCCAAAATCCAAATCAAGTGGTAGAACCCCTGCCAAAAAGGTAAACCTATGAGCTGCGTTTACATAACTAATGCATTTTGTCAGATAGGCGCTGTCTCGTATGTTGCAGAGGCATATAGTGCTTCGGCTATTTCAGGAAAATGGTAGATAAATTTTCTTTTGGTAAAAAAGTGCTTGACGTTCCTCTAATTTTAATATTTCGGTCCATAACATCACATTTTAGAGCATTAAACGGCCAATGGCTACCACGGAATTGTCACAAGTGGGTGCTGTTAGCACCGCGGATCACGATGGCGGCGGATGTTCGTAGTCGCCTGGCCTGTTCCGTACCAGGATATGACAGCCAGGCCCCACATGACGGACTGGGTCGGAGTCAAAGTCCCTTTATACGACATTTCGGGGCCAGACGCTGATTGGTCGAGATTCAATGCGCAGATGATTGTTCAAAGATATTCCATAATGAAGGGAAGACGCAGCGCTCTGATTCATTGGAGTGTCGCCTAACTTAGCTGCAGCTCCTGTCGGATGAGTCAACAAATAAGGAGGGCTGAACTAATGTACAGATCCTAGAACAGCCTTGTTAGGGGCGCACAGCCACTTGGGCTTCGGCATGTCGTCTTAAATGAGTTCATACTGCACGGCCAAATTCGTCATTGATGCGCAATATCAGCCAACATCTAAAGGGCCAGTAAAGGGAACAGAGCTGCGAATGCTTCTTTCCTTTAGAAGCACGGCAGGGGTGCCGATTTGTATTCTTTTGAGTGGGCCTGGCCTTGCCTGGCATGGCCAGCTCAATGTCAATTTGCCCCCCATGTTGGTTTGTCCCCTCCCCATCCAATATTTTCCGCCAGTTTTAAAGGGAAATAAGTAATGATAACGAAAAGAACGGCCACAATAGATGAAAGATATGTAAAAAGTAAAGAACAGAGTATAAAGCGATGTATCTATCTGTCTTTCTATCTTTCACCTATGTAGCCCAAAACATATGGGAATAAATACATTTTATTTATTTCATCAATAGTAACAGAAAGACTTATGAATTTCAGTTGGTCAAATTAAAGTGGGTTAAAGCCGTTGAGGAAACCTCATTTTCGGGGGGTTAGGTTGTCGGCTCTCCCAATCATTTACAGAGATCGACACCCCAGAAGCCCCGTTAACCTGACAAACTGTTTTGAAACGCGATTATAGTTCCAGAAGCCATTCGAGGCTTCCCATCTTGTTTGGGCACTGTAGGACCAAAAATCGATTACGCACGAAGTGAACAATATTTTTGCAATGCACGCGCAATGGAAAATTCCATGGTACGGTGTTGTTCATTCCTCGAAATGCACCCGCTAAGCAAGTTAGAAAACGCAAGTCATACAACCAAACTATAAAACAGGGTGAATAAGGGCAACTCAGTGCCTTTCCGATCCACCTTCAACGTCCGTTACGCACCCGATCCCAGGACTGTCAGAAGACTTTATGAACAGCTTTTATTTGAGAAGAACGCTGAGAACTTAAGCCGAGGGCGCAGAGGGTCAAAACGTGCAAAACGCCCTGCAGAAGACATTTGAAAGATCACAGCCATCGTCCTTGAAACCCCACGGAGGAAATCAGGATTTCGGTGCCGTTCTCCATAAGAACGTCACTGAAGAAGTTCTCCATGAGCTGCGGATTCGCATGATATAATACTTAAATACCCGTACACCTTTGTTCTGTTACAAGAGATAAAAAGCAGGGAGTCCTTTTGGACTCAGCCGGTAGGTTTCCGGCAGTTAAAAGCTGTGATTTAATCCCCTGCGAACCTCCTGATCGTGCCTCGCAGACAACTCATGAACGCGCTGCAGTTTTGCGAAGGCGACGGAGAAGAAACATACGAGATATCGTGCAGGTCGGAGCACGTCTGCCACTTGGAGCTCCTTGTAAAGTGGCTGCTTAGCTTTATGGCGCTCCGCCGAGACATCTGTTCCGACCTGGTTCAGCCAGTATAGTTGCAAATGTAACCGTGTACCGACCAGTCGTGCACCGACCACACACATGCGATCGCTCAGCTGAGATAGCTTTTGTAGGATTCAGTCTTTCAGGTGGGGGGTGCTACCTCTCGTCGTTGGGTCACGGTGCTTCCCATAACACTGCCGAATACCACTTCCATCTCTTCGATAGCCGTCATCCGTGTCTCTGACGATGTTGTCAGTCCACCTCTTGGACGGAACCGAGTCGACAGGAGCTTCACACGGCTTCATTCCCAGCCACTAGTTAGTGGTGACATTTCGCTGCACCGTAGGCCACAACAAAGGCCACTGTCTTCCGCTCCAGGCCCAATTCTTCCCCTGGATTGCGTGGCTGTAGGCCATTCTCCACGCCGTCGTCCGCTCCCCACTGGTCCAGGAAGTGGAGGCGCGGAGAGCGGCGAACGGAAGGCCACTCTGACCTCACATTGTTCCGCTGCGGCCGCTGCGTAGTCGTGGTCCTGATGCAACAAACCATGATAAATAACGAAATAATATTTGCAAAAACAGGTTGTAGCTATTACTTGGCTGCATCAAGCTTCTCATTACCGTACTGGATAGATTAAATGGGGAGCTATAAATGGAAATATACATATTCAGAACAACTCATACGCAAAGAGAAACGAGATTGAAACGTTCAGATTCCATGGCACACAAAGCGCAAACACATACCAGGATTTCCCAATGGGCACATATTGATGGAGACGTGGAACCAACATTGAAATACATTAACGTATGCCCTACGTCTCCACACCCACTTTCCGCCCTCCACCCACACTGCATAGCTTTGTAGGGCAAAGAAAATATGTGTGTTGACCCAACTACTTGACGGTCAGTCATCCTAGTGCCTCGCTGGCGAGGCTGCCCAGCTCTTCCAGTTGCCGACCGGTTCTGACGAACGTGACGTTAGGTCTGGCTTCCACGGAACGACCCGGGCTGGTCGCTGCGACTAATTACGAGGGCGCTATGAGCATAATGCGCAGCCGGCATCTTACTTTCATTGCATCTTGTGCTGTGTTTGGTCCAGACATCCTCCGTAGCTGCGAAATGCGTTTTCTAAGCAGTGATGGTTCATGTGAGATGCTAGGATGAACTACGGATCAGAACATGTGGTTTGCAGGTCCTCGTACAGATGGCGTCAAGATGCGGTAATGCGCAGTATACCGTGCTGGAACAGCAGCGTGCTGTTACGGTCTCCAGGGCGCTTTGACATATGTTACCTTGCTAGTTCTGTGAGGTTAACCCTGCATCTACAGCGGCATCCTGTGCTTCATTAACTTCTGCATTCAACGCGTGTGCACAGCGCTCTACTTTGCTATCAACCGGAATGTGGCTGTTCATTCAATCGAACCCCTCGTCTGTGCCCAGGACAGCGGTTGGCAGGGCACGTGGCCATCGCTTTGCCCACCGTCTGCTGCGTGGCCACGCGAACCCTCTTGAATGCTGTGTCCCGTTGCGTGGCAAAAAAGTAGTAGTCACGAAACTGATCTACGACACAACTCCGCACCAGTATTTGTCATACACTGTTTAACCCGAGGTGCAAATTTACCATTCAAATATCTTGGGAAGCAAAAGCCGGATGCTGACCTTGACGAAAGCCGTGGGCGGTGTTCGCTGGCATGCTGGCGGCCAGCGTGAACGTTGGAATGCAAGCAGGTCTGTACGCCTCCATGGAGGACGACGGTTTTATGATCATCGGCTTCAACAGTTCCGTTACTTGCCACAAGCATGGTACACAATCATACGCTAATGCTTCTCAGCAGCTATTGACAGTGTTGTAATTGCACCTCCAGATGTAACTCTTTGAGCATCGGATAGAGTCTGGTCTGGCGTAAATTCTTGTTCAGGAGCTCCCGCAAGCCGTGAGGGTTCAGAAGTGCGGTGCCATGGAAAGTTCAGAACCGTCCGGCACAGGCCCACTGTCCTTCCCGACGGTGTGCACCCGCATAGATTTCGTAAGGTGGGGAACGTCAACGAACGAAGATCCATACTCTCCGGGGACAAAGCTGATAGAAAGTATACGTCGGATCTAATATGCCACGTGATTTACGTTTGAGGACTGCGACAATGACATGGGAACTGAAGCCATGGTTAGGTAATTACGAAGGATTTTCTGAGATCTCGACGAGATACGGTAAGAATTTATTAAGTGTGCAGTTGGAACCATACTAGATGGAACAGCGGGAATTCGGGGCAAAATTCGCACACTTTACGTCTTGTTACCCAATGGCGTAACGAAGTCCAGCATATCGTCAAGTAACAGGAACATCACAAGTTAAATCGGGCCTGAAGAACAGAAATTCGCCTCCTTGCATCGGTTGGGTTGGAAATCCATGTCCTGCTGTCCGTCACGCCGGCCTGTCGCCACATAACCTCGTTTGTGGCTCCCACGTCGGTGATAGCCGCAACGATCAAAAGGCCTAGGGCTTCCAGACGGCACATAATGACGGCCAGTTTCCGTGATGCCATGGTGGAGTCTACTTCAGAGAAGACTGGCTGCTTCCAAGAGCCACATAGCCCCCGGACCATGGCTGCCTGCAACTTGGAGCTCATGAGGACCTGGCCTATTGATGCGTCGAGGCAACTGCCTACTAACGACTGTCGATGGCCATTTCATCTCACGAAAGCACGCTAAGCCCCTGAAGCCGGTCCATGCCACAGACAGCCGCCTCTAGAACTAACGGTGCCGCGTCCATCGTCCCTGGTGTTACGCAACACTCGCGGTCCAGCGGAATAGCATCCTACCCTAGGGCAATGGAATCTGAAGTTTTCTCCGCAGCGTCTGCATACACCCTCCGGCTCCGACACCGCAAACCCAGTGCACGGGAAACCAGTGGTGGCCGTTGCACAACTAGGGTTGTGCAACGACCGAGGTACTATCATAGCTGTAACGCTTCGTCAGTGGGATGGAAATGATTGTTGGTCAACCTGAAACAGCTGTTTATCTGAGTTTCGATCACCTTACTTTGGACCGAAGAGTTTTTGTCTTTGTTTGTTTCTGTTGTTTTTATGCCCATCATTTTACGCACACGCATCAGAAAAATGAATTCAGATGGCAGGATCCTTTTAGGAATAGCTTGGATGAACATTTCAGCACTAATTCAGTGATGTGAATGAACACGATGCTGCGCATTTTCATGCATTTCCCTGGCTTGCGATGCCTTTTAGGCTCGCTTCTTGATATGAGTCACTTGCGGAGGCTGAACACAATTCCCACTTGGCACGTTTCAAAATTACGAATGTTTCCATATCTTGCGAACCTCCGCTGCCCCCGAATAACAGCTTCGTTCAACTAATCTTTACTTTGTAGGACACATATTTCAATGCAGCCCGGGAGTACCGGCCTGTTTGCTTTAGAGGGAACTCTCACCGCTTCTGTTTTTGTTGACGTTTGTGCATGTTGGTTATGTCCGTCGCCCCGAAGGTGTCAAGTCCATTATTACTGGCGCAGGCATCCGCATCACCCGTGTCACGATGACAATGCCTTCGAAAAAACGGGGTTTTAACATGGGACCCTTATGGGATTTAATTTTTTTTCCTTTTCCCTGTAACTGCCATCCCATGCATGCGTTGGATGCCAATCAGAAACAAAAGTGTAGTCTTTACGTCCAGTGATAAAACGTTTATTTATAGGATTGTACCCTGTAACTACCAGCCCATGAATGCGTTGGATGCCAATCAGAAACAAAAGTGTAGCCTTTACGTCCAGTCATAAAACGTTTGTTATTTATAAGATTGTACCCTGTAACCAGCCCATGCATGCGTTGGATGCCAATCAGAAAGAAAAGTATAGTCTTTACTTCCGGTAATAAAACCTTTATTATGCGTAGTAGGAGGGCACAGCATAGCCGCAATTAACACATTTTAAAATGGTGTTGAATTCAAAACTTTTTCAGCGTTCCTACGCAAATGATCAAAACACCAAGGTCTGGTTTCCCCTCGTCATAAGGTTTCATTGGCCATTGAGGACCCACTCATCCGTAGTCGACAGCAGACGATTTCATAAGAGAAAAAGGAAGTGCAGGCATTCGCGCCAAGACGTTGTCCTCAGTTATAACATTGATCAGGCGCAGCAGGTAGCCAGCCACAAGCCAGAAGTATTAAGTAGACCTGAATGGTGAAAGAAAGCTTAGTTGAACCTCTCCCCCCGCCGCCACCCCCTGCCCTCACCTTATGGTCACTGGTTTTCACAAATTGGCTGTTATCACAAAGTATTTGTTTAAAAGACGAAAATTGAAATCTCAAAACTTTTACTTCCATTTTCAAAATCGTCATGTATGATATCTGATACGGTAAATTTGCCCTTGTTTGTAATAAATTGGTAAGTGTATTGTTAAGCCTTTTCATCCGAGTTTTGACCCCCGATCACCAAAAGATGCGTCACCACCTTACGCCCGAGGTCCGGACACTCCTAATCCTGTAACATGTTTTCCTCCGCATCCTTTACTGCTTTTCGGTCTGGGGCGGGGTCGCGTCGTGACGTCTTATCAGAGTTCAGAGGATGGTGAACTTTGGAGCCAGGATCGTCTCCGGGTCTCGTAAGCGGGATTCCGTGTCGGTAACCTTGAGGGCGCTGGGCTGGCGCGCCGTACGTGACCTGCTGTCGAGCCCCGAGGCGCGACAGCACTGGTGTCTTCCGAGCCCTGAATGACTTGCGTGCTGTACGGGGCGGGGCCGCGTCGTGCCACCTTAGCAGAGTTCAGAGGGTGGTAAACTTTGGGGCCAGGGTCGTCTCCGGGGCTCGTAAGCAAGATTCAGTATCGGCAACCTCGAGGGCGCTGGGCTGGCGCACCGTACGTGACTTAGTTGCGAGACGCGACAGCATTGTTGTCTTCCGAACCCTGAACGACTCGCGTTCTCCGGTGGCGGTCCGGTCCTTGTTAACGCCACGTACCGCTGTGTCCCAGCGTGCCACCCGGTTGGAGCCGCCGACGTTCCGTCTGTTTGTGGCCCGCAGGGCTTTTTCGTATCGCGCGGCCTCGTCCTGGAACCGCCTGCCGCCGGACATCACCGCCTTTCTAACCCGTGGAGAGCTTGTATGCAAACTTGACGAGCTATCTCCTACACCTTGACGTGTCTGACTGTCTAGTTTTATCTGTATGACTATCACGCGTATGCTGCACTGAAATGACTCGAGTCAAACAGTAATCCACGCGTTGGAAAGATTCGTTAGTAAACTGAACTAAACTGGCGTCGTGATACCCGATATTGCACCCGGCGTCCGTGACAAGCCCAAGAGACCTGTTGCCTGGTCAGTACTCTGGGCCATGAGACGATCCAGGGTTTTGGCCTATGTTGCGGTTGACTTCAGCTGGCGCTGAAACCGGGTCTATTCCTTTCGCCAAAGTCGCCATGTCTTGTCTAAAATAAGTACAACCCGCACCGACTGGGGGGCAGTTGACCCCCCTGAGATTTTTCCGAGACTGCGAGAGAACGAACAAACGCAGAGCCACAAAACATTGCGTACCTTTTGCTTGATCATTTTACCCCTTGCGTCTAATTTTTGACCTCAGGTCAGATGAGGTGCTTTGCCTAGGTCAGATCAAGTAGGCTTAAGTCCAAAAAAGTCTAGCGCCTTGCAACTTTTTCGCAAAACGTACCACAGTCAAACTTTGAAGGGTTAGAAATTTTGATAAAGTGAACAAATGTGCTATCTTTGATTTTTCGGCAATGTCCGGGTGAAGCTCGTTTTCAACATAAGTCGTCGTTTTTTGAAAAATGAGGATTTTTTATAACAACTGGAGTGTTGCGAGATCCAGACATCTAGTTTCCGTCAAAGAGCGAAGTTTTAATGACCTCCGACCTGTTATGGGCCAAAATGCACTGACATCAAAATCGGCGATGAATGACTCAGATTGGGTAGAAAATGGCAGAACTGGCTTGCACGATTGCGAATTATGCCAAAAAGTTCAAAAAGTTTCAAAAAATTGCGAATTTTGCGAATAAACAGGCTCACGCGAATAAAGCTCCACAAATGGTGTAGATTGATAACTACTAAACTTTTTCAACATTTAAGCACGAGAAACCGTCACAAGAGCCACTAGGATCAAGAAACCACACTTGGAAAGGCATATTTTGCGAAAATAAAAGAGCGCTAAAATTAGATCCCGTTAATTTCATACCGCGCTCGCCTATGGCGTCCACCCATCAGCGTTACGAAAATCGCCGTGTTTAACTCAACGTTTTCGTGTACATATTGCACAAATCAGAGAAATTAGACGTGTATCGGCATCTGCGGACTTTTGCCTGTCCGCTGGTGCCTTTATCCAGACTTTAGTCACAGCCCTTGAGATCCAGGCCGTTTATCGGTCTCATGCAGGCGACTATGATGAAACATATAGGGCGAAAACGACTCAAGGCCATGGACGCTGTTTGTTGGTTTGTGTACGGCCTGAAGCGGATGACGATCCCCGACGGCACTGCATTTCTGATGGATAACCAAGGTTGCTTGGCAGTTCTGCTTCTAAATAAACGTAAGCAATTCCAACCTAACCTAACCTAATATGACCTAACTTAACCCAGCGCTTACGGCAAACTGATTACTACACCTACGGGAGCCAATTATTACGACTACGGCGAAATAACCCACACGCAAAAAAACGCACATGCCGCAAAGCAATTATGTGCCACTAAACCAGGATCTGTTTCCCACCTCTGTTCCATTTCCATTCTTCCCTACTTCTACCCTTACCTTCAACTTTCTGTTCCTTACATTTTCCTCTACACATGTTGCGCATACTACACAAATCTAAATAACAGATTCCAGCAATGTCATGCTACTGGACATGCCTAGTCGCCGTGGGTTACTTCCGCGAAAATCAGGATTCGCTTTGCACAACCATGGAGTGGTCATTTAGCCTGTCACGTCACCACTGCTCCAGCGCTGTCAGCTAGGCATTGTCGCTCCAGGGGCGGCCGGTGAAGTTGCACACCATTTTACAACCACAGTTTTGTCTGGGAATAGGCCAGTTGTCTATTGCTGTGCCAGTGATTATCAACTAATAAAATTATTTTTCCGCTGGTAGCACCTTAAAGAGAAAAAAAGTCGCTATGTCGGTGTGCCAGTGCCCAGCATTATGATGGCAGGGTCAAAACAGTGTCAGCCTAGAAAATAATTCCCACGCATTTGTACAATACCAGTGTTAGTACATACGGCAATGTTTTTCATTGACCTAGTTTTCATTAATTGGACTGTTTTCTGTGCCACCTCTTAGCCATGTATTTTTAAGCTAACCAATTTCCACAAATAACATGAATCGTGTATGTTTGCTGCTGTCACCCATGTTATCAGGCCAAGAAATGTTAGATTTTTAGCTCACCAGGTGCATGCATAACCATACAGTACACCCATTTTTTAACGTTAACATGCATTTATACCACCAATATTTCATGTCAAAACCACAAACCTCACAGACCTGTGACTGCAGCCTTCCTGGAGATTTTGTTAAGGGGCGGTATCCTTTCTGAACAGACCGCACAAATAATGGCCTTACAAGAATGCTGGGATCGTAATACAAAGGAACAAAGTGGTAGAACATATACGCATTGTTTTGATGTAAAAGTAAACAACCCCAGCTTATTTCCTCATCTAGGCGAGCCGAGTGGGATGGTATTTTGGTAGCCTAAAAATAAAACGCCGGAAATTTTGTGACAAATGTTGCACTTCAATACTGAGCAAATCATCATTGCTCAAACCTTGTGTGAAACAGGCATGTCAACTGCGGTATGAAGCTGTAAGGTCTGAAAGATGGAAAAGGATATGATCAGCGGATGTGACAAGACTTAAGGTGAAAAATAAACCGTGCAAAAACATATACTACTATAATAGCTTTTATCACTATACTACTATAATGGGTTTTATCACTAGAACTGACGTTTACAAATACCGCAAATGATATCATCATGTAACTGACCAGCATTATTGGTAAAAGAGTACAATACCTATTGTTCAACAATGACAGCGAATGTGGTTTTATCATCTAGCATTCTGTTAACGCAAAATTCTGTCCTGCCCAATCAACCCCTACAAAATATCCTTGTGGATGGATGTAAAATAGTTCTTGCCTGATAAGTTTATATCCATCCTGGTCCAAAATGAGTCGGATCCTCTTTTAACCCTGTTCCGTGGCGGGGACAGATTCTGACCCCTCCCCCCGCCGCGGTTTCTCGCTCGCCATTCTCGGGCTTTTTGGGAGCAGCGTCGCGAAACTTAGTGACTCTTTCCCAAATATGTTCCACATGCTGTAAAACAACAGTTCCCCGGCTGAGTTTATTGACATTGCCCAGAACAAAGCTACCGCCAATCATAATCACGAAATCCAAATTGGGTTCGGTGCCGACTAGGGAACGATACACATTTGCAACGCCTCTGAACTCCCCGAACGAGGGAATGCTTGCTGCAGACGTGATGACAAGACTGATGCGGGAACACGTAATCACATACTACACTCTGTGCACAGCAGGAACGCAGGTCAGGTCGACTGGATACACAGTTACTATAGAAACACGATGACATTATTTTTTAACGGGATCGCCGTTGCCGGTTCAGCAAAACTCCCATCGAAGTTCTATACGGAGTGGTCGCAACGATGTCCAAGTTGCCTACACTTTCCGCAGAGTTCTGTCAGGTGGCTTTTGTTCTCATCCATCTTGTCCATTCCCCTGGGCCTGTGCAAGGGTCTCTGCCAAAAAGAAACCCTTGTGTGTGACGTTGGAGCCCGACGTAAGCTAGCGATGACCGACACGTGCGTACATCGAACTATCAATGGTCACCATTCATGCAGAGCGACAAATGATTCAGCACCAACACAGTGATGTTTTGGGGAGGGCAAACACACGTGTCACCAGATGCATGACGAAAGCAATTCACGCAAATAGCTACGAGCTCCGCCATCGGGGGACGCGTACGGCATCTCCACAACGCATTATGGACGGATGCAGGATTTTACAAAGGGGGAGAAGGGGCAGATTTTTAGGGGTACGACACGGGCGGCGTCAAAGCGACTCATGACGGCGTTTCGACTCGTATGCGCTTGAAAGCGGGACGCTTATATTACAGATGGGCATGTTGTATTATATATGTACTACGTTGTGGTCGCTTCTCTGATGTAGCCAGGACGCCATTTTGAGGAGTGACGCAAGAACGCAGGGTGCCACATGCGCGCTCTTTAATGATAGGGCGCCTTTGTATCCAGGGGCGAAATTCGTCGGAGGAAAATCAAACCATCCAAAAAATCCAAAAACAAACCAAAAATCAAGCTGAACGTGAGGTCTGGGAATGTGTCTCTGTGTTGCAAGAGACCCATTCTAACAAAACGGCGCCCTGTACTAAAACGTTGGTGCATCTTCGATGTTACTGGGCCGGTATTTTCAACAATAAGGTGTCATAGTCCTTCATAGTGGTGTGTTTGTTTTTCCCTTTTTTCAGGGGGAGGGGGGCGCCTTTTGAATGAGAGGGCGCCCGTACTCCATCGCAGGGACGCTTTCTTGGTACAGCGCCTTTGGAACGAAAGGCCACCCAGCCGCCATCACATAGGCGTTTGTTTGGTGCCAAGAGGGCGCCTTCGAACGACAGGGCGCCGATGCTCCATCGCAAAGGCACTCTGTTAGTGTCACAGGGGCGTCTTTACGACAGCGCAATCATACGATGTCGCAGGGGAGCCTTTTGATCGACAGGTTGACCATAAATCATCACAGGGGCGCCCTCTTAATGTCATATGGATCTCTGCAGCTATCGTGCCAATGAGCCCATACTTCGTCATAAGGGCGCATCACTGGTGTCACAGGGACACGTTTTCATTAACACGGCGCCCATATGACGTTGCAAGGGACGCCTCCATGGCGTTAGAGACGTTTTTTGTCGTTTTTATGGCCTTTTTTTACCAATAGGGGACCGATACATCACCGCGAATCTTCTTGGTATCACAGGAGCTCTTTTTGAAGAAGGCAGCCATTCGCCATTTCAGAGGTGTCTCCATGATGTCACAGGGACACATACTAAATAACGGGGCACCCATACTCCGTCACACGAGCGCACTCTTGGCGCCACAGGAGCGCCTTTTGAACGGCAGGGGTACATATACTACTATACAGATGCATTTTCTATGTCGCATGGATGCATTTTCAACTAACAGGGCACCGTGATTAATCACAGGTGCGCCTTTTAAATGTTGTCATCGAAGGGGCGCCATTTAAATACTGTGCCATCGAAATGGCGCTTCGGCGTCACACGGGCGCCAAAGTTATGAACAGGTCATCCATGTACTGTAACGTTGGCGCCTCCTCGATGTCAGCTGAGCGCCATTTTTATAGCATCATGTCCAGTCACAGAGGCGTCTGCTCTCTGTCACAGAGAGACTTGTAAGCGATTCACGAAACTGGGAATCGATGTAATTCGGATTCACATCCTAAGAAGGCGACATTGTTACTGCATCGAATCGGCTCGATTTAGGGTTCACGATTCGATTCATGATTCAATGCCATGCGACGGAACAAAAAACGTTGCATGCAATTTTGTCATGCATGCAATAGCCAAATCCTAGGTCTTGTGTTATCCCAGAATCTGCTATGGGTTATGGGATAGCTCTAGGCAACAACGATAAGGCGTATCATATCATAACATTTTTAGGTACGGACATGGAGAACTATGTCCATATTCCATTTGCAATGAGAGTCAAGATGTAAGAAATCCCAATATGCAGATGCGTTGCTGTCTGGGTTCAAGGCTGAGAAGAAAAATGTTCACTACCAGTCACTCACAAACCAAACCTTTTACACGTACTTCTAGCAAACATTTAAAGTCACAATTAATAGTGCAAGGAACAAAGTCTGAGCAGAAAATTCCGAAGAGAAGTGGGTATCAAGGTAGGCTCTAACCAGTTAAATGTATGGCCCAAGCATCAGATTAGGGCGTGGAATGTAGAAACTTTTAAGAGAGCATTGACGGCAATACTTCGCTTTTCATTGAATCATAACTATGATTTTCTTAGTTCTACTCTCAATGTTGATAGACCTCGAGGTTATTCATATGAATTTAATGATGAATATCCCCATTTATAGCATGCATTCCACCGAATTAGGCTTTGGGGGTCAATTTGCCGAATCAACTCCCCTAAACTTTGTAAATCGATTCGATTCTGATTCTTGAGCCAAAACGCGATTCTGATTCTGATTCGCAGGACTCAAACAGGGAACTGATTTCCAATTCCAGGCCGCCCATTCACTATCGCAATGGTGCCACTGTGTCCTCTATATGCTGGCTGTCACATAATCATGCGTAACGGCGCCGTTTTAAGGACGGGGCGCATATAGAATGCTTTAGAATAGAATGACTGCTTAGAATAGAATGATAAGAATGGTCCCTGTCTTGATGTTGCAGGCTTTCCTTAGTAAGGGCATCCATGTCCCATCGCACGGGTGCATATCACACGTTCGCATGTTAACGAGAGGATGCCTTTGTATCCATGGACAGCATTCGCTCGTGGATGGCTTCCATGTTCCTACCCCCCTAAGGCGGCTCAGAGCTTTCGCCCATACCCATAAAAGGCCGGTAAGGGCAGCAAATGCCAAGAAGAGGGACCGCCTCTCTCACCCTCCCTTCTCTCCCCTGCTGGATCTGTCGCTGTCACTCGCAGACTTCACCCTTGCCCCACGAGGTTGGTGGAAAGGCGTTAGGTGTGGAACGGTGAGAGGATGGTTGGTGAGACGGACGACTGTTGTGCGGTGCAGAACCTCCCCCCGCCGGCTGGGTGAGGGCCGGCAGGTCAGAAAGCGCAACTCGCCGGAATGACTTAATAAAAACAGCGTTGAGCAGACCTTTCTCACTTGCCTTAGCGAGCAGACAGCGTTATGGCACATGTCACCACTCTGCGTGTCGTGTTTCAGCCGACGTGTTTCTCACCTGCCTGTGCGGGTAGATAGCGATGTGGCAGGTCTGGCAGTCCTGCGTTGTGTTCGCCCAGCTGCGGCTCGACAGCCACATTCGAAGACACTGCGTGCAGAGATACTGGCCAAAACCTCGACGCGTGCCTTGGTACGGGGTCCGCTTCCCAGTTTCAGCAGCCTGACAACGAAGACGAGATCCTGAACAAACCTAAACGAAGAAACCTCCAGTGAAGAGATCGCGTGGTAAGCGCATGAGCCGGCGGGAACACTTGTTCATCACTTCGCTCCCAGGAAGCCATTTGAAAAAGCCCGCAATGGGTGTGTTGTTAACCTCCGTTGTGAACGGTTTCCACGTTATCGTGAAATTTAAAAATGTTTGTTCGCTCGCATCAATGCATTTCGTGTTTTAAATTCAAGGATCCAAACAAATGAAACGAACCAGCTAGGTCATGACGAGCCTGGACGGCATTCGTTTTTTGTGCTCGGCTCGTTTTAGGGTGGAGATCTGTTGAAATCGCCCAATTTTGACCTGCGAGTAGTGTGGTACTCAGGTTGCCATATTTTACATCTCTTTCATTCTTTTTATGTGAGTACCATTGCTTGTATGACAAAGGCCACAGAATAGCCTTTTTTAGTGGATGTGGCGGGCTATTTCTAAATACAGTGTTACTGGAGTTCGTGGATAGCAGCAGAAAAACGTGATTTGTTGTCGTTTCTCACCACAGGACAGTCATTGATAAAATGTGCGCCGATCTCGTGACAAACGCCGCATCTGTATCTCCTGGGAGGCGGCCGTGGCGCCTCGTCCAGTGCCAGATCGCCAAGACGATCAGCCAGGTCATCTGCGACAGAGGAGGGCCGTTCAGCGATGTCATCTGCGACAGAGGGCCGCTCAGCCAGATCATCTGCGGCAAGCGGCAGCACAGTCAGGTCATCTGCGACAGAGAAGCGCCGCTCAGCCAGGTCATCTGCGACAGAGGGCAGCTCATCCAGGTCATTTGCGACAGAGGAGGGCCCCTCAGCGACGTCATCTATGACAAAGAGCCGCTCAGCCAGGTCATCTGCGACAGAGGAGGGCCGCCCAGCAATGTCATCTGCGACAGAGGGCCGCTCAGCCAGATCATCTGCGGCAAACGGTAACACAGCCAGGTCATCTGCGGCAGAGAAGTGCCGCTAAACTACGTCGTCTGTGGCAGCGGGCCGCTCAGCCAGGTCTTCTGCGGCAGAGCAGGGCCGCTCAGCTGACCTCGTGCACGTACCGCCGCCCCAGGATGAAACGCATCGGTGAGCGGCCGTATTTTGTCTTTTTTATTCTGTTAAAAAAACAACCAGAAACGGTGATTTTAAGGCATCTCGGCAACGACCACGGCAGAATTCCAGAAATATGTAGATTCCTGTACCGGGCTACTGAATTAGGTAAACCGGAAGGAAAGGAAAAGCACCTGCTGTTCCCCGTCTCCTCGCAACTGAAACTGCCCAGAGCGGAAACATTTCATTTTGGCGGAGTGCAACGCTGTATGCTGCACCACTGCCCTTCCTTAACGCCGTTAGACCAGAATAACAAGTACGCCGAAAAGAACGTCTGTTTCCATTACGGCGACTCAATTGCGTCGTTTGCTGGGTGGGAGAATATTTTTACGATATGGTACAACCTGGCTGATATGATATGGTGTGTGCCGCATGAAGGTATAAAGTACGTATGTTGATGCCTCTGAGATCGCAACTGATTCACATTTTCACCACGCATGAGAACAGTTACTGTTCCCCGAATGACCCAGCTGCGCTGGTTTGGTTGTGACGTCATCGAGGTAGCCCGTTGGTTGCCAACCAACCAATTTTTGGTACTTTTTTTACCCCAGATCTGGCCGTTTTTCCCGGCGTCTTTGAACGGTCAGGGTGAGGTGGGGACGGGGTGGGGGCGAGGGTAGGAATGATCTGGATCTAAGCGTGGCATTCTCTACCCTTTTCGCTTCCACATTTCGTTTTACAGGACGCCATGAAGCTATCGCAAGGCTGTCACGCGCTCGGCTGAGCAAGCTGTACTGGAAAATCATGTTCTGGTACGAAAGACTGCCAGAACTGCGGTACGTCGAACAGCTGCCATGACCAGTATGCAAAGAAGTTCAGAAAACACACACGCGGAAAAAAAGGAAGACTGGAACCGAACTACGCCCAAGCAGGAGTTTTTAACGATGACGGGACGTGCCATCTGATGCAGGTCATCGAGAGAAGGTCCACCATGTTTTACTCACTGACACCGAAGAGCGTGCGTCAACTTGCGTTAGACATGGCTGCTAGGAACGAGAAAACAATACCCGATACGTGGACGACTGAGGGCACTGCTGGCTGGGAGTGATCAGACGGATTGTTAGCCAAGCATCCAGCATATTTTGCTCGAGCGCCGTGGGCACGTCTCCAGCCAGAGCTGCTACATGCAACGCAACCACCGTCGATGCATTCTTTGACACTTTCAAGAGACTGTTGTTAGAAATTAAAGGTTGGCGGATCACACTGTGAAAACTATCCTGCTAGAGCTGGACCGTCCTCCCGCTGGCCAGGTCGTATCCGGGCTCCAGGTCCCGGAAACAAAGACAGCCCTGACAAAGCTGGACCGTTCACCTGGTCTGTAGCCTCTTCCAGCCGTCCAACCCGCAGCGCCGTCTGCCCAGAAGGTATCTGGGGGTGCCCGAAGCCACCAGTGGTGAAAAAATACGCCGACCTGGCAGATATTATCGGTGACCAGCAGCCCTACGTTTGCCTGCATTTGGGTGACCAAAATAGGGAAATCGACATGCAATGAAAGAAGAATTTCCCTAAATTTTCCAACGTTTGGAAACAATCGAGTCATGACATTCACCATTTGTCCATATTCAAATACGCTAATAATATCAGTCGACTGAGAACATTGTGTAAACAGCTTATATTTTCTGAGTCATCAAAAGGTACCCCTACGCGATGTGAAAACGTACCGCGCTGCCATTTCCAGTAGGTAACAACATTTCTATTAGTCTAAAACGAAATATACCAGGTGACCATTGGTCACAATATCGGCAGAGATCGTCGGCACAGTGGTCACCCGCCGTGTTAAGTCTATCGTCACGAGAGCGCCGACCGGCTGGTTGAAAACGCCGACGAAGTGGTCACCTAGAAGAATAAACACACCAGAAATAGTAGAAGTGTTCATGATACTGGGGAGGAGTACCCTGAGGTGAAGTTGTTGACAGTTGAGGACGACAAGCTCGAAAAAGACGCGGCGGTTCAAAGTTAAAAGTTTGCAAATGTACCCATTCTTATCTAGCGAAGTCCAAGCCCTAGAAACTCAGCGAAGTCAGTGTGCAAACGTATTGATCAGTCCGCATTTTTTGGTGACGAGATGTCGTGGGGAGATTGTGATGGAGAATGGAAGGCCGGCCAAACCGAAAAGAATTCGACTGAAAGTTCAGTTTGGGCATGCCAACTGCTCGTATGATGGTGGCAAGCAGAGTCTACCGAGGCACACCAGGCTGAAACACCCGGGAATGCCTGTGAAAATAAAGGCGCAAGACCCCTTCTGTCCTGAAGGTCGATGGGCTAGCTGGGTCAGCAGGATGAAAGGTAAGTTCAGGGGACAAAGGTCTCCTAATTCGTTATAGCTAGTCTGCAACGTAGGGCACACTTAGTGAGAACTCATGTGCACCAATCTGCAAACCATGGCAAGGATGCCAACGAAATTTACAGGCAACCTGAATCCCATGGGCATAATCTCTCATGGGCTGCAGGGGCATGTCCCCCACAGTTTTCCAGAAGTGGCAATTTGCCCCCCCCCCCCATATTTATGGTGTCAAATAGGGATTTTCCATAAGAGACAATTTCTTGAGCTTCAGAAGCTAATAGATAAATAATAGTTTCAACCATAGTTTTTCATACAGTGCCCAAAAGAGGTGATCTTTGCCCTTGCCATACCTGTTCTTGGTGGACTGCAGTCAGCTTGCCCCCCCCCCCCCCCAATTTCTGAACTGTGGCTACACCCATGTGGAATCCTGCCCTGAATGGGGCAGAAGCTGATCCATTTGGGGAAGAGTCATGCCTCTGGCAACCTAACCTACCCTTCAAAACACAATTTCTGTTGGATTTAGGCCACTGGTAGTGTGAGCTACCCTGATACAACATTTGTCTCAAAATTTTGAAAAGCTACCCTAGATTTCATATTTTGCTCTAACCCTGCCCCAGTGACATCTTTTCAGATCTGCCATGTTCTGCAGACTGGCCTTATAGGGATGGAGGGGTAATCATTTGGTAGGTGCCCCTTCTCTAACTGACATGAGATTGTGAGATGGCATCATCTAAGTTTGGCATCTGCACAAATGTTCCATAATTTTAGCACACTGTTCAGTGTTAAGTCATGTGGGAAAATTCTGCCACAATACTGCCAGAATTCCACCACAATCCCTCTGATGTTGTTTGGGTGCATTGTTGTACATTCATGCCTGTCACAGCACATCACATGAATCAAATTCTGGCACATACCTTTGCATGCTGAAAATTAGTCAGAGTCTTACTTAAACTGAAGCACATCAGTATTGAAATTTATTTACATTCGCCCTGAAATTTGAATGAAGCTGATGCCAAACTGAAACTTAGTCATTGGTTTGTCAAAAAAGTGGAATGTCTGTCAGTCATGATGATTTGGACTAAGTGCAACTCAGCTATAAGGTTATGTGGCATCCCTTGTATTTTGCACCTCCATATGTTACCTATCTTCATTCATTATGTATATCATGAAACCTATCAACATCAACATATTTGCGCTGGAATTTGTGTGCATTTACCCTGAAATCTGAATGAAGCTTATGCCAAACCTAGACAAACAGTCAAGGGTTTCAGAAAAGCAGGATGCTTGTCAGTGATGATGATTTGGGCTTAAGTGTGCATCAGCTATGAGTTTATGTGGCATCCCATTTATTTTCTTACCACCCGATTTTAACTAGGTATCTTAACCATATACCCATCATTCAAACAGCATACCTAGTAGTTCACCGGGCAGTTCGGTTGTGCCTCATATGTCCGGCGGAAAGCGTGGTGAAGAGCATGGCCGTCAAGGCCATGTTCGGAGTCCACCGGCAGCTCCAGCATGTGAATACTACTAAAGAGTTAATAATACGTTGGAACGGTCCAGACACGGCACGCTCGGACTGGCTCATACAGGCAGTGCTGAAGAAGCATAGCTTCAACTTTATGAGGTCGAACGTGTCAGTTGCATCGGCTGTTGACGGCATTTCTCGCCACAGGACCACCAAATGTGCTCGCGCATACATTTTCAAGGACTGACAATGTGTACTGGTGCCATGTACGAAGACGATCCGGCAGGAGCAGCGCTAGCTCTGTGTAGGAACATTGTAGGGGAGGTGCCGTGTGAGCACAGTCTGGAAGTAGCAGAGCTAGCTGTGTGTGTGTGTGTGTGTGTAAGAGAGAGAGAAAAAGTGGCAAGTGGTCCTAGGTATTTATAATATCAGCTGCGTAGTTCTAGTCGACTTATGTTCCATGGGTTACGCCGATCAAATCGTTCCTTCATTGAGATGTAAATAGACCTTGAGAGCTCCGACACTAACAAAGTTTCAAGGACGAATAGGAGGTAGATCGCAGACATTTGCGCACGTTGACTGGTGACTCCTACAGTTCAACGAACTCATGGTTGAAAACATCGACCGATATGTAACTTCCTTTTATAAGACCCACCGCACACGCACAGCTACGTTCGGCACGGCATTACGGCATTGCATTAAGAACGTATATAAAACTTGTGAAATTTGCACTTTTGGTCAGGGTGACCACTTGGCAGTTTCCACATTTGGTCGGCGACCACCAAATAACTTTTTTCACCCCTGGAAGCCACCACCGTCACGGAAATCGTGAGGCAGCAGGAAACGGGGAACGCGATCGTGGTGACTTTCGAGGCAGAGATGGAAATGATTCGATTCGAAGCAGAAGCAAAGAAGGCAAAGAAACAGAAGACGGCTACGAAGCAACTACTCCCCGCTGGGAAACATGTTCGACCCCGAAAGTGGAAAAGACCGCAGAGTACTGGAGGACGAACCAGAGGAACAGCGTGTGGCGTGCCTGTACCGCGGAGTGCAGTTCCGCATGAACTGCGAGGAGTGGATTCAGTGCAGTAGCTGCCTGAATTGGTATGCCTGCCGCCATGGCATTGGAACAATGGGTACGCCAGAGTTTATATATATATATATATATATATATATATATATATTAATATATAATATAAAAAATTATATATTAACATTTTTTAGTATTATTTGGTATTATTTAAATATTGTTTAGTGTTCCAGACATTTGGGATTGAGAAGGTCGGCTATACAACGCTTGAGGATGTATCAGACGGTTGCAGAATTGTATTGTTTTGAAGTAGTTTGGCTTGTAGCTTGGTGGACTATCTCTTCCTTCACCCACTCACGTTAGCTATGAAAAGGATTTAGAAAAAAAGATTTAGTTATGAAAAGGTTTGACACAATTGGTAAGCATTTGACAAACGGGCCGAGTGCCCTGCAAAATTCCATACAAACGTGGGTAAAGTAAGGTTAGGTATTGCTGCACGCTAGATGGCGCTGCATGATAGTTGTCTAGCTGGTAGAGATGTATCAAGTTGTACCCACATTAAAGGTGAGCATTCTGTTCTGTCAGTATTTGACTACTTGGATGGATTTATTGAATATCATCTTTACATGCTCAGGAAATATAAGCAAAGCACTGCAACATTATCTCAGGGATTTGTACACCTACAAAATAAGCAAACTGGTAATTATACTAGACGACATTTGTTGCGTGATAGCATAAGAGGGTTCCATCAAAAATAATATAACAATATCAACAGGAAACGGACAATTGGACATCTGCATGATAATATTTACCAAGAGGAAATATTTATCAATCTGCCTTCTGTATGCAGGGTATTACCTGACACCAAAATTGGCCAACTGCTCTACTGTGTAATAGTGCATCCTGGTCTGACATATTAAACATGTGTGTCCTCCAGTGTGATAGAAACCCCATGCCCTTTCCTGCCATCCAGTTACCATACTATGTAACAGATCCGTGCCATTCCACTACCAGGTATCTTACATCTACGTCTAGCGCAAGAGGCGGGCGCTGTAGGCTCCTGCAAAGGTTCTGCTGTAAATGAAATTTGTAGCTTGGCACAAAAACACAGTGTCTTTGTTATTTATGCTCAGTCATGCCCTTGAACACTCATATCGTTTAGGTACTGGGGTAACAATTCCGTTATTCCATTGATTTCGATCGGATAATGATCCCAGTATTTCAGTACCTGGATACCAAATCAATAATAAACGAAATAATTCAAATATTAGGTGAGATATTTTGTTGTTCGGAACCTGAATGTTCAGCTGCAGCCCACGTTCTGAACAGCACTGATGATGTTACAACAAGTATTTTTTTTTGTACCAATCATAAGGGATTTAATGATGGAAGATGTAAAGATATATCAAAAGTATCCAGTCTGGCTATTTCAGAACGCAAACAGTAGGGGAATGGTCCGGGACAGTCTGAGATCACATTCAGTATATCATTGCCCTGGGGAGCCAGTCCTCCCTTTGCTGCTTTTAATGTCTGCTCTAATGCTGGCTAAGTTGCTCCTTTTAACTATCACGCGAGTACTGGTGAATTAATTTACAGTTTGCCGATAAATACCGAAGCCTTAATATGAAACGTACAACAAACGACAAAAATCATACAATGTCGACGTGCCCTGGCATTCAGTAAGACACGTGTTAATGAATATATATGTAGTTATATACATATATATATACGTATACACACACACACACACACACACACTATATATATATATATATATATATATATATATATATATATACACTGACAATTGTATTGAACGTCCTTTGGGCGATGCACCATCAAACACCAGGCTAAATGACTTCATATATATATATATATATATATATATATATATATATATATATATATATATATGAAGCCATTTAGCCCCGTGTTTGATCGTGCATCGCCCAAAGGACGTTCAATACAATAGTCAGTGACCATAGTCACACTGTTTTCAATTTCAACTGAACTGAAGACGAGCTGGCGTCAAAGAGATTCAGACGCACTCCTGACCATTGTCGCATGCGCATGGGTCAACTTTTTGCTCAATCCGGCACCGCCTGGCGTGCTTTTACACCCGTGACCGCCTGGGGGTGGCAAAAAGAACATGGTGTCTCCGGATCCAGCTGTCGGATTTGAACCGGTCTACCATCAATCGATAGCCCGGAGTCTTGCGATTCACACAATGCTACGTTAGCCCTGGTCACATGACTGATGACGTCACAGGTCACGCAAAACGCATAACACGACGTCGGAAAGACTGACACCGGCTCGTACAACATGTCATTGACAACAATGGTCTTCAGGACTTGAACTGGGTATCAAATAAAATCAAACAACAAAAAATATTCTGCATTAGAAGCATGCCAAAATGTTTTAAAAAATGTCGGGACAAGGTCAGCCGATGTCACGGGAAATATTGGCCTTACCTCACATGCCAAAGATCGATACTCGCAGCCGTTTTGATCCATGTGATAAAAAGGACAAAAGTGAAACCTGATGAATAGTTCTGCATTACCTGCTTCTCAGGAAGCCAAGGTCAGTCTAGGTCGAGTCAGATAAGGTTGCCAATAAATACTGTCTGGGATAGTTAATTGCGTCAAGTACGGAAGTGAAATGGCTTTTCGAAACAATTGATTCTGCTCTGTCTGCACCTCATCGGGTCAAGGTCAAGGCAGTTTAGGACAGATATTTGTTTTTCATTTCTTGACTAGGAACAGTAATTGCTCTCTGCTGCCACTGAACGATCTTTGACAGAAAATGTTGTATTTCATTTCGTTTTAACATCAACCTATGACGTGACCTGGCATGATCTCAGATTTCATTTCGTGAACCTTGCTAAGAGGCACTTATAAATTTGCTTGTCTGGCTTGAACAACGGGAAAGGTCAGCGGCAGCCATTTCTATCACCCACACTGCAAATCAGTCCAAATGTCATCGTCCATGTGATTTAGGATGACCTCTAATGTTTAAGTGTCACGGTTGTATATCGTTTTAGGGGCCGTGTCCTATGCAAATCCAAATAATCCACGCGTTATATTCGCGAATATTATACAAGAAACGAAGCATGTTCGCGCCACCGACTGAACAGGCGAAGACATACATCCAAGGGCTCACTTATGACGTCATATCTCAGTCAGCTGACCTAGCATGGGAGTGGTTTTGACGTCAAAATATGTAAAATTGATCGGTGAACAGACACTGAAAATGTGGCTGGGCTGGCTCTACCGGTTAAGAAGTTATTCACAAAAAACCGAGGGGTGCCCTATTTGCCCCATTAACACCCCCCAGGCGGTGCCGGGTTAATAGCTCGAAGGCGAACCTGACGGTGGATACTTTCGAATGCGGAAACTGAAGGGAAAATGTTCAAGCTTCATTTCTATCTACTTTTCATTTCGGTAATGTTGCAGGGTTAAAGGACTGTGAGTCCGAAAAATGACGTTTTAACATGAAAATCTATGGTCTTGTCGTAAAATGTGTGCCTTTGCTGCCACACGATTTTTTACCCCCCCCCCCCCCACCGCGTGCCCTATACGGATTCCGCGAAATGGCAAGAAGGCTCAAGTGCGAGAACTGTGGGAGTAGTACAAAGATGTTGACCCTATATAAGTTCTGTATTGTGCTATAGTTCTATCCCCATACCCTTAACGCTAGGACATTCCCATATGGGGTGTCTGATTTGGTCCCTCCCCCTGAGATCTCGAGACCTACCCGTTCGATTTCGTCGCAATAAACGGCAATCAGCTTATGAGGAAAACTATATTTATTCCAAAATACTTTTGGATGCACGATAGGGTGGATACAGAGTGGCAAAAAAGTTCAGAAAGGAGGTAACTTTTTGCTTGTAATATCTCCGACTTGTATGGATCGATTTCGATACAGTTGACACGAATCAAGTGGTAATCGATGGGGATTTTCTCTGTGACCCCTTCGTTTATAATTTTGCTTAAATTCGCTGCTGTTCTTAGGGTCTGGAAAAGAGAAATACTGAATTCATATAAAAGTTATGAATCTTTGTTTTCAGGTTGTACTAGTCATTGTATACTCAAAAGTACAATCGTGTTACAGTTTTTCTAATGTTAGCATAAACGGCACGAAGGTCACGAAAAAGGGAACATGTTAATCACGTCAGCTTATAATTTTTGACTTCAGATGACCTCAGATGCTCTCCGATGACCTTAAAGTCACATGGAGTGGTCTTGGGTTCATTTTCCAGTGTTCACGAACTTTGTTGATCATGTGAATTGAATATATTTCTCAAGGTCTTGTTTATGACCGTTGTGGTAATGGGTACGAGCGTGGCCATTTTAGGTCGTAATTCTGTGACTCGATCTGATATCCACCTGAAACCTGAATACAAGTATAGAACATTGTACTGAGTCACTTGTGCTTCAGATTCCTAATTTTGGAATTTGACTTCACACTGACCTGACCTTGTCAAATGACATCTGGCCCACACAAATATTTTCTGGTATTTGCCAAGTTATGAACCTACGCATCCACAGAAGTTTTTAAGCTACGCCTAAAAAACTGTACTGATGGAAGTTATTTTTTTCTTTTTTATCTCAACAGTGCCACAAAAGCCCTGAGGTATCTCCTAATAACTAAGCCTGCCTCTGCACTACAGAAATAATGTTATGGAAATTTGGCATGATACATATGAAGAACAAATAAGAAGTGCCCATGTTTCGAGTAGCTGCTTCGAAACCCTGTAAATGGCAGGCAAAAAACAAAGGGGGGGGGGCTTCTGAATCCTTGTCTCATGCGGGAATTGGGTAAGGAGAAAAACTGTTAGTAAGCAAAGTTGGGTTCAAAAATGCCAATCCTCGTTATTTTTCACGTGGGTAAATCTGCTGCTCAGTGCTGTGTTAATGGTCGTCAGATTATTGGCATGGTGAATATTGAATATTGAATTACCACGAAGACGTCACATTTCAAAGCTGCCGGAACCGGGGATCGAACCGGGGACGTTTAGATCTTCAGTCTAACGCTCTCCCAAATGAGCTATTTCGGCCACGCACAAATTCCTCAACAGGATGAGCGGGGAGTCGGGTCGGTGGGGAGAGGGCGGGGGAGGGCTGAAAACCAAGCACAGATGCTTAGTAGGCATATTTTTACATTAGGAAACATGGGCTCTGCCACAGGGAGGGGGGAGAAGGGGATGCATTCCCTCCAGCCATCACATACCCCCCAATAATTGCCGAATGTAAGCCTGGATGTTTTTACACGAAAAGGACATGCTGTAGTCTCTGAGTATTGCGAGAAGGAAAAACATATGATTGGATCTGGCAGTAAATGGCAACTAAACTGATGCTCAAAAATGGCGCAATCCGAGGCAGGACTAATCATGGGCACCTGCATTCTAACGCTTGGGGATGACGACTGGGTTTTACACGGCGCTTCGGCTGCTGCGGCCATTTCGAGTTGGTCACATGGGGTATCTAATGAAGAAGTTGATCTACATGTAGTAAGCGCCTATTGGGGAGAATAAATGACATCCAGTCCAATTGTAGCTAAGAACTGCGCAGTGACACCCACTTGCATACTAACGTTTGTGCGACGGCCACAGGATTAAGATGGATGTAAGAAATGTCTTCAATAAGAAGGCATTCGTACTTTGTATGTTATCGAGTACTAATAAATTAAAAGGAACAGGAAGGAACTGAAGGAGCCAAGGCGCAGGTTTCGGAGTAAGCTACGAGTTGATATCACCTCACCGTTCAAGGTCCTTGCCCGTGGCAGTGGCATCACAAGTGGTCACGGTGCAACTAATCTTACACGTTATTGCGGTAAACTCGTCTCGTCGGTCAAACCTTCATTTTCCATAAGGAAAACTTAGCTGTCGTTGAACTTAAGCGTAGTGACCAGGGGTGTCGATTTGTATTTTTCCGCGAGGGCCCTGCCTCCATTTCTGTTATGCTATGCTGTAAAGGACGAACTAGTACCTGTTGCAATACAAATTCGATAAGTCAAGCCCGAAATTCTGTATTTTTATAGTTTGTCAGACTGGCTTCTAAGGCCACCTCTGCAGTACCCCAGAATCCAAATCACGTGGTAGAACCCCTGCTAAAAGGTAAACCTATGAGTTGCGTTTACATAACTAATGCATTTTGTCAGATAGGCGCTGTCTCGTGCGTTGCAGAGGCTTGTAGTGCTTCGGCTATTTCAGGAAAATGGTAGATAAATTCTCTTTTGGTAAAAAAGTGCTGGACGTTCCTCTAATTTTAATATTTTGGTCCATAACATCACATTTTAGAGCATTAAACGGCCAAGGGCTACCACGGAATTGCCACAAGTGGGTGCTGTTAGCACCGCGGATCACGATGGCGGCGGATGTTCGTAGTCGCCTGGCCTGTTTCATACCAGGATATGACAGCCAGGCCCCACATGACGGACTGGGTCAGAGTCAAGGTCCTTTTATAAGATTTCGGGGCCAGACGCTGATTGGCCGAGATTTAATGCGCAGATGATTGTTCAGAGATATTCCAAAATGAAGGGAAGACGCAGCGCTCTGATTCATTGAAGTGTCGCCTAACTTAACTGCAGCTCCTGTCGGATGAGTCAACAAATAAGGAGGGCTGAACTAATGTACAGATCCTAGAACAGCCTTGTTAGTGGCGCACAGCCACTTGGGCTTCGGCATGTCGTCTTAAATGAGTTCATACTGCACGGCCAAATTCGTCATTGATGCGCAATATCAGCCAACATCTAAAGGGCCAGTAAAGGGAACAGAGCTGCAAATGCTTCTTTCCTTTATAAGCACGGCAGGGGTGCCGATTTGTATTCTTTTGAGTGGGCCTAGTCTTGCCTGGCATGGCCAGTTCAATGTTAATTTGGATCCCCCATGTTGGTTTGTCCCCTCTCCATCCAATATTTTCTGCCAGTTTTAAAGGGAAATAAGTAATGATAACGAAAAGAACGGCCACAATAGATAAGAGATATGCAAAAAGTAAAGAACAATGTATAAAGCGATGTATCTATCTGTCTTTCTATCTTTCACCTATGTAGCCCAAAACATATGGAATAAATGATTTTTTTTTATTTCATCAATAGTAACAAAAAGACTTATGAATTTCAGTTGGTCAAATTAAAGTGGGTTAAAGCCGTTGAGGAAATCTCATTTTGGGGGGGCTAGGTTGTCGGCTCTCCCAATCATTTACAGAAATCGACACCCCAGAAGCCCCGTTAACCTGGCAAACTGTTTTGAAACGCGATTATAGTTCCAGAAGCCATTCGAGGCTTCCCATCTTGTTTGGGCACTGTAGGACCAAAAATCGATTAAGCACGAAGTAAACAATATTTTTGCAATGCACGCGCAATGGAAAATTCCATGGTACGGTGTTGTTCATTCCTCGAAATGCACCCGCTAAGCAAGTTAGAAAACGCAAGCCATACAACTAAACTACAAAACAGGGTCAATAAGGGCAACTCAGTGCCTTTCCGATCCACCTTCAACGTCCGTTACGCACCCGATCCCAGGACTGTCAGAAGACTTTTTGAACAGCTTTTATTTGAGAAGAACGCTGAGAACTTAAGCCGAGGGCGAAGATGGTCAAAACGTGCAAAACGCCCTGCAGAAGACATTTGAAAGATCACAGCCATCGTCCTCGAAATCCCATGGAGGAAATCAGGACTTCGGTGCCGTTCTCCATAAGAACGTCACTGAAGAAGTTCTCCATGAGTTGCGGATTCGCATGGTATAATACTTAAATACCCGTGCACCTTTGTTCTGTTACAAGAGATAAAAAGCAGGGAGTCCTTTTGGATTCAGCCGGTAGGTTTCCGTCAGTTAACAAAAGCTGCGATTTAATCCCCTGCGAACCTCCTGATCGTGCCTCGCAGACAACTCATGAACACGGTGCAGTTTAGCGAAGGCTACCGAGAAGAAACATACAAGATATCGTGCAGGTCGGAGCACGTCTGCCACTTGGAGCTCCTTGTAAAGTGGCGCAGCTGCTCAGCTTTATGACGCTCCGTCGAGGCATCTGCCCGACCTGGTTCAGCCAGTATAGTCGCAAATGTAACCGTGCATTGGCCAGGTTTCGCACCATACGATCGCTCAGCTCAGGTAGCTTTTGAGGGAACAAGTCTGTCTGGTGGCGGGTGCCACCTCTCCTTTGGGTCACGGTGCTTCCCATAACACTGCCGAATACCACTTCCACCTCTTCGATAGCCGTCATCCGTGTCTCTGACGATGTTGTCATTCCACCTCTTGGACGGAACCGAGTCGACAGGAGCTTCACACGGCTTCATTCCCAGCCACTACTTAGTGGTGAAATTTCCTTGCACCGTAAGCAACAACAAATTGCATCCCGCTCCAGGCCCAGTTCTTCCCCTGGATTGCGTGGCTGTAGGCCATTCTCCACGCCGTCGTCCGTTTCCGACTGGTCCAGGGAGTGGAGGCGCGGAGAGCGACGTACGGAAGGCTACTCTGACCTCACATTGTTCCGCTGCGGCCGCTGCGTAGTCGTGGTCCTGATGCAACAAACCATGACAAGTAACAAGAGAACTTTTTCAAAAATAGGATGTAGCTATTACATGGCTACATCAAATTTCGCATTATCCTACTGGTTTGGTTAGGTGGGAAGCTTTAAAGGGAAATATACATATTCAGATCCTAAGCCCAACGGAAAACCATTTATGCATTCAGAATGTATGACACAAACAAGGCAAACATATGCAAGAATCTTCCAACGCGCGCATGCTGATGAAAACATGAAACGGACATTGAAACAGGACCTCGTCTAACATGCTAACTAGGTAACTCTACTAACAGTAACTCTACCTGCAGTAGAGTCGCCAGCCCCCAAGCCATGGCAAAATTGGACAACGGGGAGGAGGGAGGGTATTTGAAATGTTCCAAGTCATAGAATCTAATATAGGGTTTTCTGTGGAGACGTTGCATTTCTTCAAACGCAAGCTCACTGCAAAATGCCTTGTCCATCCATTTTTGAAGACTCTTGCATCACCTGTGTTGGTTTTTACCAACACAGAGTTATGGATGCTGCTGCAATAAAGACGTAAAATAAAGATGGACGTTAGTGCAATAAATACGGGATCTTCTGTGGAGATATAATATTTCTCCAAATATGTCGCCCCTGCTTCCTCGATCAGTTTTTGGCACGCCTGAATTACCAGTGTATGCTGGAGTGCCTGTTGGTGTGGCTGCAAAAATATTGGCATTTTGCGTCAGACACCATGCAGGCCTCGAGTCCTGGGCGTCCAGAAATTCCCGTCCTTTTCTCCTAGCGGTCTTTTGAGGATACACTGTGACGTCTGCTGTCAGGGCTCGTCCACTTGGCAACAACGCATGACAGTGGACTAGAACATGTTTTTTTCCAGAGTCTCAGATACAGGAACCGAAGAATATACCTCTGGTTTCCGGTGACGATCTGCGCTGATTACCACACCTGCCAACAGTCCCAACCTGGGAAGAAGAAACTGGAAAATTTCGAACAACTGGGACTTGAATTTTGAATCCAGTTCGTGATCTTGACCAACGAAAGTCTTGGCCACCTGATATAATCTTCATCCTTTCAGATATTTAGATGTTATATATTGTCTAACTCCATATTTTGTAATGCGGTCCATTCTATCTCTGACCTCTGACCATTCTATCACGTCCATTTACGATGTCCGTCCCTGATATGATGATTACAAAGTATCATCTCGTGATATTTTGCCATTCGGTTTTTTACCGTTGTGATGTTAATGGGTATATATATATATATATATATATATATATATATATATATATATATCGAGGTCCATATTTTTCCACTTTTACATATTTCATCGATTATTTGTTCATCCCTCATTTTCTCCCGCAATATTTTTCCATTTCGACAATTATTGCTATTCGATATTTATCCCTATTCGATATCTTGTCCTTCGTTTTTTTCCCGTTTCATGTTAATCTCTGTCGTCATTTGTCTTGTTCGATATTTTGCCTCTGACACTGTTCTCGACATTTTTTGCATTCGATATTCCGCTCTAACGTTTTTACGTTAGTTAACGTCTAACGCTTCTAGCGTTTTGGGGGTAACCGTGTCGTCCCTACTTCTAAAGACAAACGCGGGCAAGAGACCAGTAATGCGTGGTAACATAAATATATTAATCACATGCGACATGAAAGAAATCCAGTCAATTTGCACAATGTCTTATCCTAACCAACACTCATTTTCCCTTTTAATTGTTCTAATGTTGCATAGTTCAGTTTACTGATCATGATGCGGAGTGTGGATGTTTACAGTTTCTTTCTTGCAAGTTACAGTGTTTCGTACCCTTCTGCATCGCACAATGTCATCATTTCAAGATATATCTCTCACGAAACCGCCTCTAACCTGGTTATCATTCACATATTACTTTGCAGACGCTAGTGACTTGGGAAGCTAGGAAAACCCATAAGAGCCTGGTCTCGATACCTGCCGATGAAAGCAAATCTACCATAGGAAGAGCTTTTTGTTACGCATTGAAGGGGAAGTTTCGATGATAATCTTGTCCGGAAATTCTCAGTCTCTGTTCAGAACGTGGTCGCTACACGCAACAAAGGTCAGAGAGTTCATAGAAGGGAACGAACAAAGGCTGTGTGAAACCATATGTACCGTAGGAATGACACCACAAGACCTGAAATTATACCCGTGAATCATTCCGGTGTTCCTAGTGTCCCCCAAGGCACACAGTCAGTCAAGCACTGCAGCAACGTAGCAACATGTGCCATTGGCTTGGTCAGACAGGGATTCATCCCTCCGAGTATCGTGGAAGTCAGTTTCACGACTATGGTACTGCATGAAAAAAGGCGTGGTAAAACAAAACTCGAAAAAAAGTCGTGCACAGCTACTGGGGTCGGTTTGTGAGGAAATTAGATCATGTTAAATGCCGCTGTTGTGCGATATCCCTTGCTTTATCTCCCATGCGGTTATCATATGCATTATACGGCAGCACGTTGTTATCTAGTCCACATTTGTCTTCCAGACCGTGCATGAACGACATGCTCCAACGGGCTTCGCTCATCGTTTGTAAAAACGTTTTTCTTCCTCCATATGTGGCCCGAGACCCGCACCTGAACGTTAATGAGGCGATCTGGGGCAAAATGTAGGGCCACTTTTAAACTGTTGGGGGTCACAGCATAGGGTTGGTGTAGTTAAAATGAGGTTATGGTTCATGAGGCGGTTAACAATCGAGAAAAAACAATCGTTTTAAAGGCAACAATCCCTGGCCTGAAAAAGGCCAGTTCCACGAAGCAAGCCACTCAAAATAAATAAAAAAGAACATGATGCTCCTTGGGGCTACATTAAGATAGACGCAGATTTTTCGTGGTCCCATTTTTATAACATCGCGGTACGCAGGTGCCAGTGGAATACCAGGTTGCAAGACCCTGGCCCCTTTCCCCCGCAGTCAAATTTTTCAGACAAGGCCCTACATCATGCGTCTCTTCCACACCCACTTTCCGCCCTCCACCCACACTGCATGGCTTTGTAGGGCAAACAGAAAAATTGTGTTGACCTAGCTACTTAATTGTCAGTCATACCAGTGCCTCGCTGGCGAGGTTGTCCAGCTCTTTCAGTTGCCGACTGGTTCTGACGAACGTGACGTCAGGCCTGGCTTCCACGGAACGACCCGGGCTGGTTGCTGCGACTACTTACGAGGGAGATATGAGTATAATGCGCAGCCGGCATCTCACTTCCACTGCGTCTTGTGCTGTGTTTGGTCCAGACATCCCCCGTAGCTGCGACATGCGTTTTCTAAGCAGTGATGGTTCATGTGAGATGCTAGGATGAACTGCAGGTCAGAATATCTGGTGTACAAGCCCTCATACAGATGGCGCCAAGATGCAGTGCTGCGCAATACCCCGTACTGGAAGGGCAGCTTGTTGCTTCGGCCACCAAGGCGTTTCGGCGTATGTTTCGTGGTTGCCTTTGGCGAGCCTTACTATGCGTCGACGGTGGCATCACATGTTTTTCTAACTTCTGTATTCAATTCGTACGCACGACGTTCTGTTCTGTCATCACAAAGAATACGTCTGTTCATTGAGTCGAACACTTTGCCTACGCCCAGCACAGCGACGGGCAGGGCATGTGGCCATCGCTTTTGCGCACCGTCTGCTGCGTGGCCACGCCAACCCTCTTGACTGCTGTGCCCCGTTACGTGACAAAAAAGTAGTAGTCACGAAACTGATTTACAACACAACTGCACACCAGTATTTCCCATACACTGTTTAACCCGAGGAACAAATTTACCATTCAAATATCTTGGGAAGCAAAAGCTGGATGTAAACCCACACAAAAGCCGTGGGCGGTGTTTGCTGGCATGCTGGAAACCAGCTTAAACGTTGCAATGCGACACAGGTCTATACGCATTCGTGGAGAACGCTCTTTTATAATTATCGATTTAAGGACAACAGTCTCGTAACTCGTAACTAACTAACAATGGTATACAATCAAGCGCTCATGCTTGCCAACGAGTATCAGTTCTGTTCTAATTGCACCTCTAGATGTAACTCTTTGAGCTTCGGACACAGCCTAGTCTCGAGTAAATTCTTGTTCAGGAGCTTCCGAAAGTCGCGATGGCTTAGGCGTGTGGTGCCTTCATAACCGTCCGGCACGAGAAGCCTGATGTCCTTCCGGACGATTTTTCCCGATGCATTAATGTCATAAGTTGGGCGACGTCAGCGAAGATGCACAATCTCCTGGAGTAACGTTAATAGAAAGTATACGTCGGATTAAACATGCTACGATTTACGCTTGGGGACTGCGTCACCTGACATGGGAAATGAAACCACGGTTAGGTGATTAATAAGGACTTTCTAAAATTTTGACGCGATACGGTAAAGCTCAATTAAGTGTGCAGTTAGCATACTCGATGGAATCGCGGGAATTCGGGGCAAGATTTACACATTTTACATCTTTTGACCCAATGGCGTAACAAAGTACAGCAAATCGTGAAGTAACAGGAACATCGCAAGTTACATCGGTCATGAGTTTCATTATCAAAACAGGAATTCGCCTCCTTGCATCGGTTGGGTTGGAAATCCATGTCCTGCTGTCCGTCACGCCGGCCTGTCGCCACATAACCTCGTTTGTGGCTCCCATGTCGGTGACAGCCGCGACGATTAAAAAGGCCCGGGGCTTCCAGACGGCAGATAATGATGGCCAGTTTCCGTGATGCCATGGCGGAGTCTACTTCAAAGAAGAATGGCTGCTTCCAAGAGCCGCATAGCCCCCGGACCATGGCTGCCTGCAACTTGGAGCCCATGAGGACCTGGTCTACTAATGCGTCGAAGCAAAAACGACTGTCTATGGTCATTTCGTCACACGAAATGACCATGCTAAGCACGCTAAGCCGCTGAACTCGGTCCATGACACAGACAGCCGCGTCTACAACCAACAGTGCCGCATCCATCGTCCCTGGTGTTATGCAGTGCTCGCGGTCCAGCGGAATAGCATCCTATTCTAGGGCAATGGGAGTTGAAGTTTTCTCCGCAGCGTCTGCAGACACCTTCCGGCTCAGACACCGACAAGCCCAGTGCACGGGAAACCAGTGGCGGCGCTAGGGTTGCGCAACGACCGAGGGACTATCATGGCTGCAACGCTTTGTAGCTGTTTTAACCATCTCAGGCATGCCTCATCGGGAGTTTTTACCACTGGCCATCACATGAGCACTAGTGTTGTTCGATAACGAATGTACTTTAATTTTCTCAGAATAATGTCAGGTCGAACTGCCATTAGCGCTGTGCTTTCTTTAGAGTCGCAGTATGTCATTCTGATAAGAAACTTTGATAGAAGTAGCCAAACGTAAAAAGGTATTGGTACACCCAGCACTGTAGGTGAGGCGGTGCGCTATGTTTCCCAATGGAAGAACCGCCACTGCGACAAAAGTGCTTTGGCGTCCATTGCAGTTAGTGTCCGAGACAAGCGGGGAAGTCTGTTGCTTGGTCAGTACTCCCGAAAGCCATGAGACGATCCAGGGTTTCGGCCTGTGTCATAGTTGTCTTCAGCTGGCGCTGCAGCCCGGCCTATTGCTTTCGCCAAAGTCGACATCTCCTGTCTAATAGACGTTTAAGGGGTCGAATTTCCAATTCCAGGGTTTGAATTTCTTTAAGATGCGTGGTCGTATCAACGTCGGCCGAACCGTCTAGTTGGTGTAAGTTTTTGAACATCGCAATCAGCATGAGGCTCGAAGTTCCCGACGCTGTTTGTTGGTTTGTTGACGACGTGAAGAAGATGACCACACCTGGCGATCCCCGACGACACTGCACGTCTGATGAATAGTCAAGGTCGTGTGGCAGTTCTGCTCCTCTTAAACAAAGGGAAGAAATCCTAACCTAATGTAACCTAACGTCGTCTAATCTGACGTAGTTTTACCTAAACCTTCACGCAAACCGATAAGCACGCCCACGGGAACCAGTCATTACGACTTCGACAAATTAACAACGTTTACGTAGAAAAACTCGCGCATACCGCAAAGCGTGCCACGGAACCAGGGTCTATGTCCCACTTCTATTTCAGTCTTCTTACTCTACCCTCACCATGAATTTTGTGTTCCTTACGTTTTCCTCACGTGGTGCGATTATACACTTGCATTACCTACTGCACATATCTAAATTCCTGTCTCCCACAATGTCCTTCTACTGGACATATCTCATCGTCATGGAGCATTGCTGCGAAATTCAAGATTCACTGCATTACCATGGACGGGTTATTTAGCATGTCATGTCACCATTGCTCCAGGGTAGTCATCTAGGCATTGACGACGAGGAGGCGGTTGGTGAAGCTACGCACCATTGTGTAGCATCAGCTGTGTCTGAGAATGGGCCAGTCATGTATTGCTGTGCCAGTGATAATTAACTAATCAAATTCTTTTTCCACTGGTAGCACCTTTAAGAGAAAAAAGTCGCACCGTCGGTGTACCAATGTCCAGCATTACAACGTTAGGCTCAAAACAGTGTCAGTCTAGCAAAATAGTTCTGACACGTTTTTACAGCAACACAAGTCTTGGAACAAACCATTATGACTTTTGTGGCTTAGTTTTCATTAATTTAACTGTTCTGTGTCACCTCCTTGCGATTTGTTTTTCAGCCAACCAATTTACACGAGTAACATGAATCATGTAGGCCTGCTGTTGTCATCCATGCCTTCAGGCCGCGAAATGTAAGATTTTTGACTCACTCGATACATACACAGTCATATGGTACAATCGTTTTTTTAACGTTAGGATGCATTTATACAATCGGCATTTCATGTCACAGTCACAAACCTCACAGACCTGTATTTGCGGCCTTCTAGATTTTGTTAGGGCCGGTATCCTTTCTGAACAAAACGCACAAACGATGTCTTACAAAAAAGCTGGAATCGTAATCCGAAAAAAACAAAGTGATTGAAACATATACGCACTGTTTTGGTGTCAAAGTCAACGGCCCCATCTAGTTTTCTCATCTAAGTCAGCCGAGCGGTATAGCATTTTGATAGCTTAAAAAAGAAATGCCAGAAATTTTGCGAGAACTGCTGCACTTGAATACTTAGTAGATCACCTCTGATCAAGCGTTGTGTCAAGCAGACATGTGAAATGGGGTTTGGTGCTACATGGACAGAAAGATTGAAAAGGATGTGATCAGCAGATGTGACAAGCCTTACATTGAACAACAAATGATGAAAAAATGTCTTGGTTTTATCACTAAGATTGATGTGTGCAAATAATAGACATGATGTTATCATGTAACTGCCTAGCATTATAGGTAAAACAGTACACAACAGTAGAGCACCTATTCTTGGATAACAATAGTAAATTTGGTTTTATCCGCTAGCATTTTCTTAGCACAAAATTCTATGGCGCAGAGCCAATCACACCATGGATGGATGGATTTCGGGATAGATGTAAAATAATCCTCGTCAGATTAGTTTACGGCCACTCTGACCTAAAATTAATCATATCCTTTTTAACCCTGTTCCGTGCTGGGAGAGCGGGAAGCAGATTTTGTCCCCTCCGGTTTTTTGCTCGCCATTCCCGGACTTTTAAGAGCAGCTTCACGAAACCTCGTGAGTCAAGCTAAGTATGTTTTTCACATGCTGCGACAACATTTCAAAGTTATCTCCGTCAGAGGCGGTTCCAGAACGCGTCTTTGGGAAGCATGTTTGAGGAATACCCGCTTCCTCGAGACCGCGCTCTTCGACCAAGACATGTCTTACTTTTGCGTTCTTTACAATGTCATGAATAGTTGAAATGATCGAATTATTTCTAACCCTCACAATTTCAAATATATAAAAAATGACGGACAATGGCGCATCCAGGACCATCTAAGGTGGATGTCTATGTTTTCTTATTCCTAGGAATTTATAACTCATTGTATGAATAAAACGAAGCTAACATGTCATAGACATTTTGTCCTAATTTCCGCATACCTTTCACCTATGTATAATGCTAGGGCATTTTCAGGCATCGGTTTTCGGGTGCATATTTCGTCCCATAACATGTTCAGTGGGCCTACGAAATGTCTGCAACTGTGTGATTGTGTTGTTTGTTCCAGGTATACAACGATGAAATGCCATATAATTCAGTTAAAGTGAAAATCAGTGTCGTCTCCAGGACAATGTAAACGAGATATTTCATTTGTCCCTATTCCTGGAAAAATATGACCCGTTTAGAGAATAAAACACAGCTATCACCATGTCGCTATTAGCCCCTCTTTTTCTGGTACCTGGATCCATTTATGAGCACTTGCAATGTGTATATGATGCGACATGTGACACAGATGACAATATTTTCTGGACTGCATATGCTCACCAAAATTCAGAATATGTGAACCCCAAAATTGCCCATTTTATGCGCACTGGCTACGCATATGATTATATTATTTTAAAATGTGTTACCCTTATGACCTCAAAATGCGAAATTTTAGCACAGCACAAAACAGTGTTCACAATATTTTAATATGATAGCCAACTACCAGTGGTTCATGTCCCACTTTTTCTGGTAACTGGATCTGCGTAAGGGCATTTGTCATGTGTATATGACATGGCATGTGACACCTACGGAAATGTCTTCCGAAGACCAGTAAGCTCACCGCACTCAAAATATGTTGCAGAACGAATTTACGTTTCCCAAAAACATGCGCCGTTTTCATGTGCGGTGGATACGAGTATGAACTTTGAATATCGACCTCTTCCTAACGCGTATTTGGCAGACCTATCAGTTGCCGATAAAATGGCACAATAAAGAACAAAATCGTTCGTAAAATGTGGTGAGGAGGCCCAATCAGTAAACCACCCCTTTTTATACCCGCAATTTGGCCCCATCTCCCTTCAATATCCCATCATTTTTTTTCTTACAAATGCAGATCTCGCTACGGGCTGTCAAAAGCCTTTTCTGCCAGGAAATCGGAGCTATACTTTGTGAGGTTACAGGGGAGGCAGAATTGGCCCCTTCCCAACACGGTTATGGAATCATCGAATCGAATCGACAGTCAAATCAGCATGTGTAGTGACCTGGAATAGGGTTCATGTGTGTTTGGAGAAATGCATTACCGACTTGCAATGCTGCACATAAAAGGAAAGCCAGCTTACATTTGAAAAAAAACACTATGAATGCAATGAACTTATCACAAGTGCCGAGAGCTACAACAAACCTTCCAGATGTTCCATTTGTGCCCAAAATCGTGCCACACACCAAGCTATGAAGCAGAACTAATGGCATGGATTTAACTTAGAGAATAAAACCCGAACCAACGTACACAGATACCAAATGCATTGTGACTTGATGTTTTATCACATACTTAACGTGTTCTCTGGTATTAAAGCTTCGTTCACCAAGTCCTTTCAGCAACGGCTCCTCAAAATTTGTCTGACAGTTTTCCATGGCAAAAATCTGACACTTCTCAAACGTGTCACGTATCATACTGCAGCTGACACAGCTTTTCACACAAGATTCATTAAAAACATAGCCACATTAATCAGCTGTCGAAAATGTGTACAACCAATGAAAATATCCGACCAGCGCCCTGCCACCTGCACGCAAGATGACTGACCGACCTCGTCAGACTGCCATGTCACAGCACGGTCACGGTCACGGTCGTATCGCACCTTTGGCGGCACGTTAAACTTCCGCCACAAAATCAGCTATTACCTAGGTCGATCGAGTGTAGGGGTCGGAGTCTACGCCACAAGCTATGCCTAGCACAGGCTCCGATTGAAAACATCACCCCAGCAACCACTCGGACTAAATAGTAATAACATTGAATATAAAACAAAAATAAACTGAAAAAACATGTCTTCTTTGATAAAAAGAGAACCCTAGAGGTGCCGACCAGCAACCAAAATGGCAGCCCACGGAACAGGAAGAGTGCGATGTCGGAGGATTATCAAGAGAAGCCCGATTTTCAGATAAGGTGGTGACTAAAGCTGGTATCTCATTCGACAGCAAGACAGACGTCTTTGTCACAGACGTAGATACCTGCCTGGTTAATTCAGATGTGTACAGCCAACTGCTAAACGAAAAGCTTGTTTCAGCCAGCAGGGAGCTACCATCTGAAGACTTCAGCCTTCCAAATACCTGAAGACAGCAAAATGGCCACACCCTATTCCAACTGGCATCAAAGCCTTTGTATCGTCGGAAGGGCGAGATGTCATCAGAAGATGAATATCTCATGGTCGGGCAGCGTGTAGTGTCGGCAAGAACTTCTAGATGAGCTACGTGAGGGCCATCTAGGCACAGTGAAGATGAAGGTTCTCTCCCCCGTCTTCATGCGGTGGCCGGGAATTGACGCAGAGATCCAGAACACTGTGACAGACCGTTCCGCGTGTAAGGAGAAGCAGATGTCGTCACCTGTGGCTTCAATTCATCCATGGATACCCCGGATGGACTCTGGCAGCGACTTCTTCTGGACTTTGGGACGTGGAAAGGAAGGAAGGCATTTTCTGGTTTTAGTAGATGCGTTTACCCGGGTGAAGCGAGGTCTATTAAATGCAGACTTTGTCGGCAAGACGACTACCGCCCTCCGTAAACTACTTACTACTCACGGTCTTCCGAACTGTCTGATCGCCAACGACGCCCCGCCATTCGTCTCGGAAGACCGAATCGGATCAAAACGCTGGAATGTCCTTCACTAGCTGACGCCGCCGTACCCTTCAACCTCCAACTGATTTGCTAAGAACGCGATAAAACAATTGAAACATCATCTGAACAAGGCAAAATTTAGCAATGTGGAGCATGCTATAATCCAGGCCATGGCACCCAAAAGAAAACCACCTCATTCTTCAACGGGACGCACACCCGCTTCATGCGAGATCTTGCCGAAAAGAGCGTAAAGACCGAAACTCAGCCTCTTTCATCTGGACCTCGGAAACCGTATGAGGTATCGTGCTCATGAAGCGGCACCTCAGCAGACCAACAGACACCCTTCACCTGGAGCAGTAGCCCTGCTACAGGATCGCCAATTCAGAACCAAGCAAACGTGGATTCCCGTCACAGTTGTTGGTCGTTTGGGGCAGACTGCCAACACAGTGAATTTGTGCCATCGAAGGCTTCAGGTACATAAAAACCACCGGGTCGCCAGCTGTAGAGACCAAAGGCCGACTGGCAGCTTCAAATCGAGGCGTAGAGGCTGGTCAGCAAGAGGATGATGCATCTTCTGTCCACAGTGGTCAGCAGTCAGCATCAACGCAAGCATCTCTTACGAAGGACATTTGTTCAGTGCCACGAATCTGCTATCTCAGAGTCTTCAGAAACTGCGGGGTCATTGAAATTAGATCAGATCAATCTTCGATACACCTTCCTTTTTTGACGGGAAAGGAAGGATTTTTGGACTTCCTAGATGTGAAAAGAAACCTGTGACGGACCCAGACAAAGCTTGGCAGTGCTGATGAGCATGATACGTTTCGTTTGTAAGTCACTTGCGAATGTCCCATAACGACATCATATCTGAGTATGGCGAACGAATGTAACTACTTTACGCTTGGCCGACCTGTGACCTCGGTTTATCACGAACATCATGTCCCGAGGCCGCGTGATACAAGGTTGACTGGCCCATGACTGATTCAAACCCGTCAAAGGAAGAGTGAATGCCCACTTTTTCTGGTCCATAAATGCCGTTCTAGCAATTTTGGCATTGCATGGAAACCGTCCAAGTGCCAGAAGTTTCTTGCATTCGACGTGCATGCATGGGACTTTTGATCAGAGCGCTGCTAAGTGCGGCCAAGCCATGCTTTCTGCGCCGTTTTCTGCCTTTTTGCATTACTCCAGCGAAGTGTCACCAACTCCGCCAGCGTGCCTTCATAGCTGTCGTCCACTGACACATGGAGAATCACAGGCGTTTAGTTACAATGCCTCTAACGGCAGTCTCACCACCGCTCTCGGAGCTGCTCATGCTCTCTCTCTCGCCGGGGACGAACTTCAACAAGAGCAGTGAGCTCTTCACCCTGTGGAAACAGAACCGTCTGCGTTACCTTACATTGCATCGGTGGACGGTGAATTTTGCTTAAAATTAATGCGAGATAGACCTTCACCTGACACCTTTACAGATCACACAGATGGCCTCATCTGCTGAGATTAGCGCGCCTTTTTGGACAGAGCTGGTCTGAAAGTAAAGCATTTTTAAGGGCAATGTTCCACCTTGGTTGGCATTTCTGAATATACTTTGCCTCAAAGTGCCGCTGATAACGTTTTTCTCATTTTGTCTCTTCAACTCTCATTTTCTGGCAAACGTCTAACGCCCGCCAGTATCACTCAGTGCAGGTCAATGAACCTTCGCCTTTTGAAAGCATGTATTGGTGTGCGCCTGATAAGGCCTAGTAAATGAGAGTGATAAACGTCAGCGGCGTAGCTAAGAGTCTGCAGCGGGGTGAGGCACCACCATAGCTGTGATTCGTCGTCAAGGTGATGGAAATCGTAGCCGACCAGCCTGAAATAAATCTGTATCGGAATTCCGTCTAGTTTAACTTCGTTCGTAGCGTTTTCGGGGTTTGTTTGTTCTTTTTTTTCTCTGTCAGTCATTACGCATTGGTAGACTAAAATTAGACGGCAGGGTCCTTTTGATCATAGCCTGGCTGAACATGTCAGCACTGCTCCAGGGACATGCATGAACCAAGCAACACATGTTCGTACATTTCCCGCAACGCCTTTTTAGGCTCAATATGCAGGATGTTGGCCACAGTCCTCACATGGCCCGTTACTTCCTTGACGAATGTTCCCTTATTTTGCTGATGTCCGACCCCGTCGAATAAAAACAAAACGTCGGTGATTCCAACTATGCAGTACACATTTCAGTACAGTCCAGGTGTGCCGGCACGTATACTCTGGAGGGAACTATGGCCAACGCTAGGATAACTGAGGTTTGTTTATTTCTTTACGTCCGTCGCCCGAAAGCTGTTATGTTAATTACAGCAGTGTTGAGGCAGGCGTCCGCATTTCCCTGGCACGGTCAATACGGCCCAAAAAGCTGGCGTTTTAATACCGGACTCTTAAGTCTTATGACCGTTATCGTTGTCATCCTGTTTCATCCGGGTCGATGTTCCTGATCACTCTGTGAATTCGCGCCTTCAGCTGTTGGACTTCGCCTCCCATCTTCTTGCGTCAGCTCTCTGTTTCACCACGCTCCAGAAGTCCACAACAGGCCAAAGCTGTGGCGCTCAGGGAAGGTTCATGTTGCGCGTCACGTAAGGCACTCCTTCCTCTTCGGGGAGATCGAGTGTCTCCCAGGCGTAATGTGCGTTCGCCGGCGCCGGCCGGAAGAGCCGTAATGTCGCGATCAGGGTACTCGGACTCCAGAAACGGCACCAGAACCTCCCTGAAACACTTGTGGCGGTACTTCTCGCCGGTCACGTTTGCCTTGTTCGGGAATGTGCCAGGCACGGTGATCCCACGCCGGCTGATGGCGGCCCGAACCAGCAGCTTCCTGGAAAACTTGCCTTCTTCCCTGAACATCACCCCAGGGGACACGTGACCACCTGCACGGGCGTAGTAACCTGCGTCTGCTGTAACTGTAACTGTAACTGGCTGCCGCTCGTGATGAAGTAAGACTGGTCATCCATGATGATGTCACCCTGCTCGTTTCTCGCCACTGGCCCTCGCGACAGCGTCCGAATGAGACTTTTCTGAGCCGCTGCCTGTTGCTCTGTAACTTTCGGCACTTTCTGCGTCTTTCGGCGCTTCGGTCCAGTTTCTTCCAGATTATTTTGGACGTGCGACCTCGAAATTCCAAATTTCTAGGCAGTAACCTTCGACACACGCCAACTTTACCACAAAAAGTGAGAACCCGGCGCTTGTTCAAAACGCCTGGCTTTTTAACAACCCTTTTTCCGTGTCCTCGCTGTCTGATATCGCCAGCAACCCCTAATTTTTTATGGCCCTGTACATAGTTGCTATGTAAATTTTGTGGGACGGGAAATGGCGAACGATGTCAGCTTTCTTCCATCTTTGGTACTGTGAACAAAATCCGTCACCATGCGTCGATCATCTTATCCATGTACAACGCCATACTTGCGACAGAATGCAAATGAGAAATGCTTTCAAAACGTGTTACCTAAGGTGCTGACTGTGCACGTACAAAATTATATGTAAAAACCCCAAGTGATTCCAAAGACATTGCCGTGAATAATTTGTCCCATTCCACAGTGGCCACCCATAATCTATCCCTTTTTTTTTCCTCCTCCTCCTCCTGTTATTACTACTATTACTTTTACCTGTTTATATTCTCTATTATCTTAGTCTGTTAAGACGAATGCAAGGAAATAGCCGGTCTCTCAATACGTTAATGGGCATGAAGCGTACAATAAGCACTCGCACATATGCTGATTTTCCGTTATCACGAGCACATGCTAGTCTGAAATCGAAACGAGAAGTTACAGTACCGGTTTTTCACGCGCTCAACCCTGAGGTGGATGCTTTCACGTATTTATCTCGTATTCTCAGATTCCGAAGCGCATCGTATGATCTTGACGATTTGTATCTCTGATTACTCAGCAGCATGACTCCCAATTAGAGCACCCTCTGCCGCTGACGTCATACCCCTCCTCCGCCCCGGCAGCGCCCGACCGCCGTCCACCCGGTGCCCCACACTGGCCGCATGTGAATCATTCCCATTTTGACGTACTACTCAGACTGTACCTTTTGCGACAAAATGGCGCAAATTTCAATAGACTGGAATATACCAAAGTGCGCATTTGAATATTCGAATCCCAAAACATCCGAATTTTCATCTCTGCAATATATGCGGATGCACAGACACCATATGGGATGCATCTGTCAAGATGCATTGATTTTACGTACAGCTATATTATGGTGCGGAAACTGAAAGTTATGTACGCACACCTAAAAATGAAATTATTTATGAATTTAACGAGGACTCTGTAAACGTTCTTCAGGACGTTACTTAGAAAGGAGCCCTATGAAGAAGCACCGCCAAATACGTCAAGTACGCAAGGCAATGTAAGCGCTCACTGGCACCCCGAATCCGTTAGCCAAGTCTCCCTACGTGCTACGTTACATTGACAGAGCTGTAATGTAACTCGGACACGAACGTGCGTCCCCAGTGCACTGGAACTGACATACGGCAAGGCGATGCATTCAAAGAACTGACCTCGAAATGGCGCAGGCGCCCGCGCGAATACAGGAGACCAATGCCTCCCCGGCCGCGTCAACTGGGTGATCGGCGCCGGCGGCAGGCGGTCGTCGCCGCTACCTTGTCGTGTCGGCCGCGGCGTCACCGTTTCTGACTGTCGACGCTCTGCGCCGGCTTGCCATGGGGCTGGTCTTTGTGCAGAGGACAGGGCCGAGTCCAGCCGGGGGCACGGCACAGCTGAGCCGGACGCACCGGCCGCAGGCGTTTCCTCCCCGCCGCCGCTGCCGACTCCGCCGGCGGAGGCGGCGGCCAGCTCCGGAGGCGGACGCCGTCCGTGGGACCGGCGGTACCTCCGGCCCTCCCGGGCTGCGGCCGTGCCCGCGCCCGTGGGTGATACGGGCCGTATCGCTGCGGCCGGCCGGCTGAGTCACCGTGCAACCGAGCGGCGTGCACTGTGCCCTGCCGCGTCACAATCACCCCGTCCGGAGCCGCGTCACAGTCGCCCCGTCCGAACGCGCCTGACCGGATCGGGCCGGCGGCTCCGTTCACAGCCCTCTGCAGTGACGCCAACGTATTTCATGTCTTTAAACAAAATATCTCGCCCTGGTTGACTTTTCATAAATACACTTGGCTCATTTAAAAAAAAAATGTCGTTAATAGCGTTTTCAGCACGCCTTTTCTGAAGCAATGTCTTCAAGTCCCGGCCCGTACGACGCAGTGCTGGCTGGTCATCCTGCACGCAGTATGATCCTGTGCTGGCCAATAAAGACAAACGTTCGTGGCCGGCGCTCCCTCTCTGTGACTGTGCGGCGTCACAAAACAGCTGTGTAAAGGACACGGTGGAGTATTTGTGTACATTGTCAGAAGGATGTACGGAAAATCCACAGGAAGCTACTTTGAACCTTCACAAATGCCGACTTTCTAGACATAATGTAAACCGCAGATTGGGCTCCGTGACTACCGGCTATAACTCGGCTGCCTTAGTTCCGGTCATGCGCTTTCACGTGTGACTCAGATGTCGCGGTATCGTTTGGCGGGTCGGTGGCGGATGCTCCAGAGGCGCTCGATTTCGGGCTCCGATTATCTCGGGTTGCATCCCCTCCCAGAGTGCTGCAGGGGCGTCAGTTCAGTGCCAGGCCATGGCCGCCATAGCGTACCACATAGCACGTGCTACGTACTATCAGGCTTGTGCTCGATTCTGAAGCGATTCAAGAGTTTTACACTTTTATGGAGAATGACAATAACACTCGATTCAGTTAAAAACCGCGTCGGATCATAGCCAGAATCGACTCACCGACTTGTCATGAATTCATCACTAAATCAAACAAGAATCGATTCCCTTTTGGAAGGCAGAACATGAATCAAAACCACAACTTATTCCCGGTTCAGCTAATCAGGTGAACTGATTCGCTTGCAGGTGAATCAAGCGCAATCCTCGCTACATCGTATCCAAACAAAAGTTTTGTCAATCAGAAACAAAGATGACGGACAGAGACAGCATCTCCATTTGATTTTTGTCGCGTATGGGCATTTCGGTATGTGCGAAAGAAGATCATGTAGATCTGCTTCCAAGCAATGAAGCCGGATCTCAGCCCTTTATTCCATATAGCGTCATATGACCGAGCACACGGTGTACTGCGGACGTGGCCACAGACAGCTGTGGTAAGTAACCGTCTAAATCATGTTAATAACCGGGATGGGCAAGTTTTCTAGAGTGTTTTCGATACACATGCTCATAGAAATCCATCGAACTCTGGTATCGACCGCCGACCGAACACTGACATCACACGCACTGATAAACGTTTTGCATTCGCTGACTGTGCAGTGCATCTGAGGAACTCATTCTTAAGTCATCAGACAAGTTTACTCAAATGCTAAAAGTAAAGGAATGTCTATGACTTATTTTCGTTAACTTTTGTAGTTTACTGGACGTCCAATCTTTCCACAAATGTTTCTGTTGATTAGACCGATGTCACCCTGTATTACATCTACCGCAATCCAACCCTTCCCCCTCCCCCTGAAGTCTCGAGAAAATTGCGCTGCGAAAGTTGCACCAAGAATGGTATCGATGACCCGAAGGCAATCTGTATTAGTTTCATGGCAATACAATACGCTTGCCACTTGACGTGTTGTTTGCAAAGAGTTATATGAGCTGCACTGAAGAACAGATTTTAGATGAGATGGAAACAAAGTCTCTCACCTACTATCCCCACATCGACGATATCTTTGTCAATATCATTGGGTAGGGACACTTCACATCCTGAAACGAAAGCTAGAACAAGAGTTCTGCCTGGTATACACAGCTGAAAAAAAACACCGATGGAACACTGATAAGTTGCCATTCTCGGTAACTGACATCGACGCAAATGAGGGACTATTCTCCACCAGTCTCCAGGAAACCCACCAACAGTGGGTAATGCATGAACGTTTCCAGAGTGCCTTGCCAGAGTAATAAGCGATGCTACTTAACAGCTTATGTCCACTGTGCATTCGAACACTTCCCTCCTTGGCAGTGAATCACGCTGTCATTTTCAAATCAGTGAATCATTCTCGAATATCAAGAACTGTGAGGAGCACAGGGAATCCGAGTAAACAACGATTACACCCCCACCGATATCGGCCTGCAATTCATCTGAAGATAAGTCGGCAACATGCGATAGAGAATGCAGCAGCTACTCATGAACAAAACCCCCACGGACAAACCTGCATGTACCATGGCAACAATATGTCAGTATCGTATAAGAAAGACGAGAAGGCCGTTCGTAACCAGTCACCCAGAACTACGAAGCCCTTCAACCAGACAACATTCACCTGAGGAGCTTCATGACGTTTGGTCTGGTCAAGTAAAACAATTTCTCACAGGATCGGTCGATGGTGAATGAGACCCTTGTGGTTACCAATGACCGGAAATTCCCGGAAAAACGGACGGATTTTCTCCTGGAAGAGCGGTCCTCAGTACAGTGAACGACAGAAAAAAATCACTGACTTTCCAGAGTCATGTCAATGCTATTTCGTTTAATTTCTATACCACTCTCGCGAGACCATGTTGCCGTACACAGCATGCGTGAAAGCAAAGATAATGAAATGATGTTTAGAAACAAGATCAGTAAGACTCAAAAGAAGCTTAAATGGCAGTTCAAAGCACGAAGAGCACCATCAAGAAATGCAATTTTGCCCCATGTGCAAAAGCTTATCGCAAAGGGCAGCCTTAAAAATCTGACGGTTCAAGTCAACCCACGGAAACGAGCCAAAAGAACTACGTCTGAGATTGCAAAAGCAGGAGAGGTCTTGCTGTCAAGCTTCTATAAATCCTTCCGTCAGCTCCGGCAGGAGATAGACTGCAACAAGGCGACTGCGTTCGGGCTGGCAAGGCAAGATCTCAAGCTGTTCTCATGCAAAATGAACTTACACCATAAGCTCTCACCAACTCATGTCGAGCGCATGCGCTACAGTGTCTGGTTCCTAACCCACTGTTCCTAACCCCCAGACATGCATCGACCAGATTTAGTTCAGCGACGAGGCGCACTTTCATTTAGACGGTTAAGTCAAAACCCATAACTATTACTTTGGTCCACCGAGGTTCCCGATGGGTTCGCAAAGCATCCCTGCACAGTGAAAAGTGCACCACCTGATGCGCCATCAGCAGTCGAGGGGTCATTGGTCCCTTCTGATTTCAGACCAGCCGGGGGGCTGAAATGACTGTAACAGGTAAACGATACGAGGCGGTCCTTAACAAGTTTTGGGGGGCTTTGAGGAAAGTCTGCGGTGAAGATATATCACGCCAGTGGCGATGGCTTGAGCGAGGTGGTGCGACGACACATACGGCGAGGGAGATGAACGAAACAGTGACTCAGAGAGCGATCTGGACCAAGACTAGTTCCATCGAAGGAGCCAAACAACTGGCCAGCACGTTCCCTCCATCTCACTCGCCCAGATTCCCTTCTTGGTGTTATGTGAAGTCGCAGCTGTGCAGGAATGCGCACTAGATGCGCATTCCGGAATGCGCAAGAGCCCGGAAACCACCCAGGACGTAGGAAAGCATATAAGAATGGCCGTGAAAGCCATAAGCCAGAGATGTGCCATACCGTCATTTTAACAGCGAAAGATCGGACGGCATAGTGCCTGGAGCGAGGTGGGGGCCGCATGGAGCACGTGCTGCACCGTCAAAGCCAAGGAAAAAATAGAGCTCAGCGATCAGATACCAAATAACATCGAAAGTTCTTTATAGCGATTTATCATTTGTGTTACAATGGAAATAAGTGTCTGAAATTCAAACAATTTACATCCGCCCGCTTTTCCTAGAACGCCCTGTACGAATCCAAATGCACAACCCGTGACTGTGCGCACCGATCAAACGGTACATTGGTCGTACTGTCAACACTGGGAAGAAAGATGGCAGCGCAACTACAAGACAGAAACCAGAAGAATTCTAATAGACGCAAAGACTAACGCGTGGTCAGCTTAAAATAGAAAAACGTTTATCAGAAATATCTTTGGAATTAGAGAAAACATTTTAATGTAATTTTCAGGTCCTAAAATACTGTTCTACACATCAGCCCAAATTTATCTACATGTGGCAAGTCTGTCGGGAGAATGGCGCCATGAAGACAATAACGGTTTCGAGATCTAATCGCAAAAACCATCCACTGAAACCATGGCATGACATGACAATGAGAAATGTCGTCGTCGTCATCATCACCAGAAATTTCAAGTACTCAATACATCATCTGCCATCTATATTGCGAGCCCTCTGCACACTACACTGCTACAGTATAGTCTACTGTCTAGAGGACTATAGATAACTTGCAAGAAAATAGGCTTGTACAGCACCGTGAGAGAAAATTTCCCAAAAATGCCTGGCAACCTACGTGTAAGCAGCTGATCCACGAAGTCCTAAGAAAGCTTGGCATGACCTGGAGGAAGTTGATCAGCATATTCGACATTTTGAGGACCTATGTCAGTGCGATTTTCCGCACTGACATAGGTCTGTGGCCTGAAGTGCCGCAAAAGAACAAAACACCAAGGGTAACGGATCATCAAGTGCAGATTCAAAAATTACGACTTCGGAGACTGCCGCGCTGGATCACTGAGAAGAACTTGCGAGGCTGAAGTCACGGATGACGGACTGTATTTTCCTTAGAGCGGCACACAGATGCCCCCAAACACCAGACTGCACGAAGTGCTGGCGGTGAAGTTCCTCCTAGGGTGCGTCTCAAGACCGAAAGTAAACGTCCAAGAAGCTTCTCGTATGCATCGCATTAGCCCAAACGGTGTGACAAAGCCGGCGATGTGAGCGGCGAAGAGTACCGATAAAATGGCGATAAAATACCTACGGCGTTGTTACTGCCGTTTTTGGACGAGAAGTCCGCCGGTCGCCAGTGCTCTTTGACCAGGTCTTGCAAGCGCCCCATTCGCCGACGAGACGATGGCACAATGGAAGAGGCAGGAGTATCCTTTGTGCCTCGAAATATGGACCTTCCTTGTGTTCCGCAGGCCAGACCTAATGACGACTTTTGTGAGGGGTGCCAAGCAAAAGATTTATAAATGAGGCTAGGAGGCAAAATCGGATCGTTGACCGAAGCTCAGAATCCAGAAAATGATGCGCGAGATCGGCCCGGAGGTCTGCGGGACATGACCAACAGCAGTCGGCGCGCGTGCGCCGTGCCGCTGAGAAGGGCGTCGTGTCCGAGATCCACTGAGCGTGCATAAACGTGCATGCGACATAGTACCTGTGACTCCCAGTTTGCTTTTGTGCAATAAATGTGAAAGCATGACGAACAATCTTCATTTTCCCCATTTCACACTGACCAGCCGTGATGCTCAATCCTACTTTGAAAAACACAAAGATAACGTGTGATTAATGACACGCTTTTGCTAGCTGATGGTAGAAAAACTTACGGACCTAGAACAATCAGAAACACGGACCAAAGACTGGGAAAAGGCCTTGAAGCTCGCAAAGACCGGGGGCTGCGTCCTAAACATACAAGGATTTAAAAGCGGCTTCCGAAAGTGTCGGGAACGTCTAGAAGTAAGGATTCTTCTTCTATTCCTTCAGGAAACGGGCCTCGCTTTCGAATTCTTTTTTATCGTAATGTCAGCTTTGCATCGTGGTACTTGGAACAGCCCGTCTTAGGCGACACTTGAACAAGACAGCGAGGAAGCGAGAGAGCGAGAGATTGGCCATGCCGATGCTCAAGCACGGCTCATTGGTAAGGTCGAGAGGTTTTAAAACTTGCCATGAATTTTGGCTACTTTCATCTTTTGAATGTTCTCAGTGTGTGATTATGTCGATGAAGAACTTATATATTGCATAACCGTGGAAACAATCTGCCTTTGGCCGGCCTGTTCCCGCTACGTCATCGCACTTCGCTGAGGAACGGGTGCTCGCATTTCTGGCAGACTACACGTGCTAAAATGGCATGGCTTTAGAGAACCTGCCACATCGGCTGACTTCGAACACAGGTTCACTGACACGAGCTGAGTGGAGGGCCAGCCCCAGGCCTTTGTGCTTCCTCGAGGCACCCCGCCATTTGTTGCTATGCTCTCTCTCTCTCTGTCTTTTGTGGACGGCCTGTTGAGTCACTCGTCAGTTTCAGCACCCAGCGATGTTTGAGCGATGCTACCATTGTGAGAACTGTGGGTGCAGATTAAGTAATTATGCTTGCCTGCACACTGCTGGCACTGGATTAAACAGGCCATCGCGAAGTGACGGCATGGAGGCTGGCGAAACAGAGGCCGGCCTCTCTGATCCTCCGGCGTCGCCCCGAGACCGACAGCCGCAGAAGGTTCCAGCATTTGACGGACTTGCGAAACCGACGGCAGAATCCACATGGCGTCTGCAGTACGGACGCAGACGTCCCTTTCCTGCGGGCTCCCGTTTCCCGCTTTTTCGAGTCTGCGACTCCGCGGCGAAACTGCGAGCGGAAGACGTCCAAGCGCTCCCTCCTGGCGAGTGGAAGACGTCCAAGCGCTCCCTGCTGGCGAGTGGAAGACGTCCAAGCGCTCCCTCCTGGCGAGCGGAAGACGTCCAAGCGCTCCCTCCTGGCGAGTGGAAGACGTCCAAGCGCTCCCTGTTGGCGAGCGGAAGACGTCCAAGCGCTCCCTCTGGCGAGCGGAAGACGTCCAAGCGCTCCCTCCTGGCGAGCGGAAGACGTCCAAGCGCTCCCTCCTGGCGAGCGGAAGACGTCCAAGCGCTCCCTCCTGGCGAGCGGAAGACGTCCAAGCGCTCCCTCCTGGCGAGCGGAAGACGTCCAAGCGCTCCCTCCTGGCGAGCGGAAGACGTCCAAGCGCTCCCTCCTGGCGAGCGGAAGACGTCCAAGCGCTCCCTCCTGGCGAGCGGAAGACGTCCAAGCGCTCCCTCCTGGCGAGCGGAAGACGTCCAAGCGCTCCCTGCTGGCGAGCGGAAGACGTCCAAGCGCTCCCTGCTGGCGAGCGGAAGACGTCCAAGCGCTCCCTGCTGGCGAGCGGAAGACGTCCAAGCGCTCCCTCCTGGCGATTTACTCCCCCAGAAATGATAACAGCCATTCCAGAGCACTCTCCTTTCTCTCATCCATGCAAGTCCACTCCCTTCGTTTTTCGTTTGGGGGTGTGGCAGAATGAGGACAAGGAAGATGTCGTGCCTCCTTTTGCACCAAGGACCTCCAGACTTCGGACATGGCTCAACAGCGTGTGCTGCGGCCGCCTGCGTTCGCTTTTTTGCTTTTTTACCTATTTGTGCTAGTATTCACGCTCAAAATGAGCAGACCTCGAATATGAGAAAATGTTATACGGTCTCTGCGCTCAAGTACTTTTCCTCGGTATTTTGCATGCATGCTGGTAGTTGTCAGCTGTGAAGGAAAAGCCATCAATAGAGTTCTTCGCCCCACTCATCAGCAGACTTCAAGCACGTGAGCTTCAGTATAACTGGTAGATCATTGTTCTCAACCGAAGCTTGGAATTACTCCCAAAGGGTTTGCATTCTTAAGCTTTCCCTGTAAATCTGGAGAGCTGAAGCTTGGATAGTTTGATCTGGTTTTCGGCATTGGTCCAGAAAGCTGATCAGAGGAGTTATCACTTGGTTTAACACGCGCAGTGGAAGGGGGTTTCGCACTAACGAGCACCGGAAGGGCGGGGGTCTAAAAGTGTCCCCGTCCGGTCTCGGCAACGGAAAGAGCTAGAGACATGAAATTTTGTGGGCAAGGTGGGGCTACAACGATTCATATTGTGTGCATTTTCATGACCTTAGGTCAATATTTTCAAGTTCAAATAGGGTGAAAAAGGTCAACTTTGGACACTTTCTCGGACCGTACAGGCCATTCCTTACGACTCTTCGAACGAAACGGGAAAGGGTGTTTGGCCGTCAAAGCGTGGAATACGACAACTTCCATTCATTTGGCGTCTTGGCTTAGGCTTTTGGGTCGAGGTCATGTCAGGTCATTGACCCATGGCGTCGTTTTTTCATCTTTTGCAGATCAGATTTCGAGCAACATGGGACAGTTTGCGAGTAAATGAGGGCGCAACATGTATCTTTGGCGTATTTTCAGTGAAGATAGTCAACATCGGTACATTTGGTCACTTCCAGCGTTTACATTTATGTATGTATGTAAATGTATATATGTATATACATGTGCGTATCAATGTGCCAAACGTGTTTTAGTAGGGTCTTTGAGTGCACATTTTATACAAATCGACATATTGCAAAGTAAATCTGGACCAGGCCACAAAGACGTTGCCCTTGACCTTTGATGACCTTGACCTGAAATGACTCTGGTATATATGCATGCGCATCCACGTGCGCACACGTGTTTTTATTAGGGTCTTTGAATGCATATTTCATAGAAATCGACATGTCGCAGAGGAAATCTGGGCCAGTTCACAAGATATTGAATCTTGACCTTTAATGGCTTTGACCTTCACTGACCTTGGTATATGTAAGCGTATCAGTGTGCGCACACATGTTTTTACTAGGGTCTTTGAATGCATATTTCATACAAACGGACATGTTGCAAAGCAAATCTGGATCAGGTCACAAGCTGTTTGACCTCGACCTTTTATGACCTTGACCCTTACTGATCCTGCCTGTGGTCTTAGTACATCCATTACTTATGCCCGAATGACATCGCCTGATTGTGTGCAAACGGTAATCTTAGGTAGAACGTTAGTTCTTTCACAAAGTTTCCATTTGTCAGCGACAACCGTCGTTCTCGTCATGTTTGCCTGACTTCAGATGCTTGAAACTTCAAAAATTTACGGCTGATTTCCGATTTTTCTGCGTCATTCGACGAGGTATTCAATTGCCATAAATGTCACAAAGTAGCAGCAACCAGCTCCAATCCGTTCTCGAGATATTCAAGAAAAACAGGTGGGGGCACAAAAAGACCCCCTTCCAGTGCGCGTGTTAATTTCTTGACAAATTCGGCACACTTGTTCGGAGTGAGCAATGCCATTGTCCAGTTTATCGATGTCCATGACATTTTCAGGACCCTCTTCTGCTTCATCCAGTCTTTCTTATTTTATCGTCAAGCTCGCCCAATGCTTGGTTTAGCTGAAGCTTATCAACCTAACCGGACTCACGGTACTGATCAATCAGCGAATGAAGGATTGTCGAGACCCGATCGGCCCCGGCTGCGGGCTGCAGCTCTACGTCTTCTTGCAGTTTGAACTTGTGTCACCGCAGTACAACCTGAATCCCCGGATTTCGGCACCAAAATGTTGCGAAATGAGGCCGGCCTCCTAACGCACATCGGCAAAATGAACGCATGTTCAATATACTCGTAACTAGTGACCAGTGTATTTTCAGTCGTAAGAAAATCGCTAAGCCATCGCAAGGCCATATGTGACCTACCAGGTAATCATCCGGCCAAGATGGGTTTACGGCGTTCCTCACCTGAATGGCTTTTGATAGGCAATGATTTTTTCGATAGAACGATGCACGGATGTCTCCGTGGAGAAAACATTTTCCGCTCCATTTGTTGGCGGCTCCGGCGAGACGAGTATCAACAGCGCGAGGTTATACGAGTAGTATGATCACTCCAGTTCGCTGCAATCCAGAACGCCAAGAACACGACAGGAAAGCTTTAATACTAAATCGTGGCAAGAACACGTCGCTCACAGGTCGGTGCACCCGACTGGACAGCCGCCGCCGCTCAAAGACCGGTACAGCAGGCTTATGCCATTTAGAGCCGGCACATCAGGCTTGATTGTAAGCTCAAATATGTTGAGACTCAAGTCATAGGAGATTCCTCCTAACGTCGATACATTAAAAATGTATACCAAACAATACACGTACAGTAAGCGTACACATCAGTAAGCGTGACTGGGATCATCGGCCTCCGCGGCCGCGGACTGGGCTGCCGCAGGCGGGCGGCGGAG